>JAJJMB010006973.1:0-149408 GCA_023531105.1 Papaver atlanticum | reverse complement strand
ATACTTGAATTCTCTCTTAGCATCTCATACTAGGGGATACAAGGCCAAGCTATGGCCCATTATGTACTAACATAATGTTTTCATTTTGTTTGCTTAACTATTGTTGTGCCACCTTGATGCCTCTTTTGGGTGGGGATACACTGAGAACATCTAATTAGAGTTTAATTAGGCATCTCCTATGAAGAAAAATTTCACCCCCCACAAGATATGGACCAAAATTGTTACTAAGGAATGAAAAACACTCCACAAATTAATAAGGTCATGTAAGTACTCCTCAAATTTGAGGGGGCCAATGATGGAGTATCCATACGAACATTTAATGATCGGATAGGATATAAGGTTATTCTGTGTCCGACCCTCGCCTTTCTCGAGTGCGTGAATTAATGCTGAGTCATGCCTCTGAGTTTCCTGCTGCTGCTACTCTATCTGAATTCGTTTCAGGTTTCAACCCGGAGCTGCATCTCGCGCTTGATTACTTGGTGAGTGATTGGCTTCGCGTTTGTATATTGATATTCACCCAAATCCTTGTTGATGTTTTCCCTTTAAATTTCCAGAACATGTTCCGTAATGCTACTCAAGTCGAGAATTTTGGCAAGGCAATGGACTTGCTTCGCAACCAAGCCATGCAAATTTCTTCTCTTAAAGATGAAGTTTATAGCTTACAAGGTAGTGTTTCTCTTCTTCAAAAGGACCGGGAAAGGTTTGAGCGAGAAGCGACCTCTAATGCAGAAATGTTGACCAGCACTCACGCTAGGAATGCTCTACTCCTTGGTAGATTTTTCTTTCATGTTTGTAATGTTATGGCCTTAGTTTTTTAGGAATGTATTTCTTAGCCAAAGGGTATGGGATTCCTTGAAGAAGTCTTCAGCTTATTTGATCTCGCGATCGCCGCAAATTTAGAAAATGAAGTTCTCTTCGAGCGTTTTAGTCTCCTTAGAGAAGAATTTGAAAACTATGAACTCGATTTAGATGATAATAAGTATGAAAGACAAAAGTTTGAGTTTATGAAGTTAGTTGCACTGATTGAGAGTCTTAGACTTCGCATTCGCACAACTACACCCTTGTATGATAATAACACCAAGTCTAAGTCATATTGATAAGCTTAAACATTAATGATATTATTTACCACTTTGAAACTTAAATAATCTTTCGAAGCTATTCTTTTGTCAATGTATAAGGTTACACAGTGGATCAAAGCTATGATTTACATACAACAATGGAAGAACACAAAGACACAAACCAAGTTAATGATCCTATTTGTTTTCTCTATTTTCTCATATGTAGTTTCTTTGACTTATTTCTCTAAAAAGGTCTCTCCGTCTCTCTTATCATTTCTGAGCCCTTATATAGGCAAACTTATCAAATAAAGCAACTTAGTTCACGTGCAAGATCTTAGTTGACTGATCTCTTTTAATCTGTCTTATATGCCATGCTTTTGAGAGTTGTCCCTGTCTGTCGCACTAATATTTGGCTCTTCACGCTTCTTCTGGCTCGAATTATTCTTTCGCATGATTATTCATTCGTGCTTTGTCACTGTTTTCGTATAATCACTCTTCGCCTAGTCTTCTAGTGTTTATTGTGTTTTCGTGATTAGGGTTATTTTACTCGGGGCGAAGTTTGTATGTTTTCCTTGTGCGATATTTCGCCCCCACATTAAGCACGCAAACCATCATTCTGGTACTTGCTTGTACTTGCTCATTAATCCGGATGCAGCAATTGCCATTGACAGGGCTCATGCAGCTGCTGTGGTTACAGATGCAAATGAATAAATTCTTGGTATTGGTTCAAGGTTTGTCGACACCGTCCATCCTTTAGTTGCAGAAACTCGTAGTTTTCTCCTCTCCTTCGAACTTTCCCAGCGGCTTGGAATTCAGAATATAGTCATAGAAGGTGACTGCCATAGGGTAGTTCATAGTTTGCAGAAGAAAATTTACTCCATTCCATGGAGAATTCATCATCTTATTGATCAAATTTGTGCCAAGACCACCCTTATGAACTCAGTTGAGTTCCAATTTGTCCAGAAGAAAGTCAATACTATGGCTCATGATGTCCAAATCTGGTGGACATCTTTTCAGCTCCTATCCCATGTTCTTCAACTGGGTAACACCATTGATAGCTTGTATTGAGTTTTTTTTTTTGTTTTTTTTTTTCATTTCTTGTTTGGTCTCTCTCTTCCGGCGATGAGCTCCAGCGTTGAGCCATGGCGATTGAAAGCCAGGGATCTACAATGGATTGGTCTCATCCACATCTTTTTCTGGTTTTGATTGCTTTCCCCTTTATTTTTCTTTTCTCTTCATTTTTGTTTCACGTTCTTATCTTTTAGTTTTCTCCTCTTTTTTTTCGACCTAGGGTTTACATTTCTTTTTAGGGTTTGTGTGTTTTTATCGTCCTTCATGCCTGCATCAACACATTCCGCTCGTCGCTCTGCCCATAAACCCCCTCCATCACCTCAGTTACCCCTCCGTCTCCTCAGCTGATGCCATCATCCACAGACGATGTTTCACAGAATGGTTACGTTCATTGCCCATTCAAGAAATTTGATGGATGTCATGACGGAGTGAATGGCAGAGGTTATGCCAGGGGATCTATCCTTCGTCATCTGCAGGATAGACATTTTTTCTCGAAGGAAAACAAGGTAAGTTGCAGAGCAATCAGCACAGTCGACCTGAATGTTTTCTGCTCCTGGGAAAGTTTGCTGCAGCAGCTGCGTATGTGGTTATGTAGCCAATGCATGAACCTTCATGCTTGTAGGTGCAAAGGCCTTGAAGGAATTCATTGAGACACAATTGCAAATCCTTTCAAAGGCATCTCTGCAGATTTTCTTATTCACGGAATAGACAGGCCACCAGTCTCTCATGTTTTGATCGAACATGATGTTGCTTCGGTTGATACAGTCCCTGCTAGCTGTGTTGATAACGCGTTGTCTGATGAGGTTTTTTCTCTTACTCCTGACTTGCTTTGTGCTATTTTCCAACGCCAATTTTCAACGGTTTCTAGCATTCCGTATCAGTGTAGGTTGAGTTTATCCCATACTTTGAAGGGTTGTCTTGATAGTGTCCTTTGTAAACATATGGACTTGACTGCCTGGATCCGTTTAATTCTCCTTCCTATCTGCACATTGGTGCGTTAAAGTCCCAAACGATCAGCTGAAGAAAGATCGTTCAACCATAAGTGACTTCAGGTCGCTGCCATTCAACAGGACCTGCTGGCTTGGAAAGAACCGGGAGGCTGTTATACGTTGATTTCCAAGTTGTTTCACCTACCGAGCCAACATAAATCATCCAAACAGGACAGCAAGAAAAAGCTGGAGGTTGCTAACTTAAGTGCTTGCCGAAAGAAGATCGATAATGGGCATTATGCAGCGACGATTCGTGTTTTGTCTTCGAATGGTGTTTCCCCACGCAATGAGAACAAGTTGACTGAATTACAATCTAAACATCCTGCAGCTCCCCCTCCTTCCATTCCGGAGGAAGACTTTAGTTGTGATCCAGTTATGGTGGATTCAAGGGCTGTCCGTGGTGCTATCAAGAGTTTTCCTAGAGGAACTTCTTTTGGTCGTGATGGTTTGCGTGCACAACATCTTGTCGACGCTTTGAGCGGTGCAGCAGCGGCAATTGCGGATGATTTATTGGCTTCGATTACAGGGGTGGTCAACCTTTGGTTGGAAGGCAAGTGTCCTAAGGTTTTGGGCGAGCTCATTGCTAGTGCACTCCTCACGCCTTTACTCAACCCGGGGGGTGCGCTTAGGCCTATCGCGGTTGGTACTATTTGTTGTCGTTTGGTCTCTAAGGTGGTTTCTTTCCCCGTCGGTAAGGCCATGACATCGTACTTAGGAGATCATCAATTTGGGGTTGGTGTGCCGGTTGGGGGAGAAAGTATACTTCACGCTGTAAATAGTTTGCTGGAGTTGAGAGGGCACTCGGATAAGATGTCAATGCTACTTATTGACTCTTCGAATGCTTTCAATATGGTGTGCAGGTCTCATCTCATTAGGGAGGTTCGGCTTCATTGTCCAGGTATTTCTCGTTGGGTTGAATTTCGTTATGTCAGGCCTGCTAGACTTTTCTATAATCAATACATCCTGTCTTCTGCGCTTGGTGTTCAGCAAGGTGATCCTCTCGGTCCCCTTTTGTTTGCTATGACAATTCACCCTCTAGTGAAGTCCATTGCTTCTCGCTGTAAGATTGATTTTCACGCCTAGTACCTTGATGACGGCACGATCATCGGTGACACGATGGAGGTTGCCAAAGCCTTGAGTATTATAGAATCTGAAGGACCGAGTAGGGGTCTACATCTTAAATATATACTAGATTACTGCTGCAGCAGTTCGGGGACGACCGAAGTTTGGAATTGAAGGGGTCGTTTTGTTTTTGTGACAGTTTTGCAACTATTTTTGTAACGGTTATTTAATAACAATTATAAGTGTAACATTTATGTGATACTTATTGTGGAACAAATTTGTAACATTTTTTTGTAACAATTTTAGAATAACAACAACAGCTTTAGATCCTATGGCTGAATTTTGTTGGTAACTAACGGTCAAATCAAAATTAAAAGTATAGGTTGCGGTTTTTATGCCATTTTCACGCCGGAAATACCGTCAATCCGTTCGACTTCCGATCATTTTGACCGCGCCTTATCGTAGTCGTGGTTGATGACTATCCTATTATCGATCCTATTTCGTGGAAAGAAAATTAATAGGCGTTCAATTATTACGGTTATAAAAATAACAATGTTACAAACGGACAACATTTTGGCTCCATTGTTGAACACTAAGGGGACTCCCTTCGGCCGTCCCAAATATGGAAGATCCACTTCACTTATTGCCAATTGGTTTTGAATTGGATGCCCGTAGACAACCTAATCAATATAATATTATGTGATGATGTTGTTAAAGTCTGCAGGACGGAATGCTTTGATTATATCCTTGCAAGAAAAGGGGATAGGTCGGAATGCTTTGATTGCAAGGTTTTAACACGAGAATGTGTTGTTGTTCAGCATAAACTTCTAGTAGCGGACTTCTCTATCAAGACTCGCTTCCAGCGGAGAAGAACTGTGAATCCACCAAGAACCAAGTGGTGGAACCTCAAGGAACATAATGCGCGGACCTTCAAAGAAAAGGCGCTTGCTGAAGGTGTGCTCTGTGGGGATGGGGAACCGGATCATGTGTGGAAAGAAACTGCTGGTCGGATTTGACAACTAGCAGTGGAAGTGTTGGGACAAGCAAGAGGAAGTGGGAAGCGCGATCGAAAGAATCATGGTGGTGGTCGAAGGAGGTACAACAAGCCATCAGACACAACAAAGTTTGTTTCCGGGAGCTTCAGACCCTCGAGAGTGGTGAAAATTGCCAAAACTGTAAGTTGGCAAAATGTCGGGCGAAACGAACGGTAAGCGTGGCAAAAGGTCGTTCTTTTGAGACTTTTACCGTAAGCTGGACACTAAAAAAGGAGAGCATGACATCTACCGGATTACCCGGATGCGCGAGATGAAGACACGTGACCTTGTCAAAGTTAAATGCATAAAGATATCAGATGACCGAGTTCTGGTAGAGGACGTAAAGATTAAGGCACGTTGGAAGGAGTATTTCAACAACCTTTTCAATGCAGGAAGTGACACACCCACCACCACCACCCTTGAGGGAGCTACCGAACTTATGGAACAGTTCGAGGACGATACTGTATGTAGCATCCACGAAAGCGAGGTCAAGGAGGCCTTAAAAGGGTTTAAAAGAGGGAAGGCTTTAGACCCAGATGCCATCCCGATTGAGGTGTGGACGTGTCTGGGATATGACGGGATAACTTGGTTGACCAAGCTTTTCAATAACATCTTTCGGTAAAACTGAATGCCGGATGAGTGGCGTCGAAGTGTGACCGTCCCAATCTTTAAAAATAAAGGAGATATATAGAGCTGCTCAAACTATAGAGGAATCAAACTGATGAGTCATACACTCAGGATGTGGGAACGCGTTATCGACCGGCGGCTACGCAAAGGAACCAACGTCTCACCAAACCAATTTGGTTTTATGCAAGGAAAATCGACCACGGAGGCGATTTTCCTGATTAGACAACTTATGGAAAGATACCATGAACAAAAAAGGGACCTGCACATGGTTTTCATAGACTTGGCGAAAGCTTATGACAAAATACCGCGTGAAGTAATGTGGTGGGCACCCGAGAATAAAAATGTTTCACCAAAGTACATAAATTTAATCAAAGATATGTACGATGGCGCAGTTACCGATGTACGGACGAGTGGCGGAATCTCGAGCGATTTCTCGATCAAGATAGGGCTACATCAGGGATCAGTCTTGAGCCCCTATAGTTACGAGGGACATTCAGGGTAAGATCCCCTGGTGTATGCTCTTTGCAGACGATGTGGCGCTTATCGGCGAATCAAAGAGAGAGGTAGAGGAAAAGATGGAATTATGGCACCAGACTCTAGAATCGAAGGGCTCCAAACTTAGTAGGACCAAGACGGAGTATTCAAGGTGCGATTTAATTGAATCCGGGTAAAATGCGGGGGACATTCTGCTGGATGGACAACTTGTACCAAGGACAGATTCATTTCGCTATCTGAGTTCAATGATCCATAGCGACGGAGGAATCGACGGGGATATTCGACATCGGACTCAAATTGGCAGGGAGAAATGGCGTCTGGCATCTGGCGTCCTTTGTGATCACAAAGTTCCGCTAAAGCTTAAATGTAAGTTCTACAAAACGGCGATTAGACCTGCGATGTTGTACAGTGCGGAATGCTGGGAAACAAATAGTCGGGACATTTTGAAGCTACATAGCACCGAGATGCGGATGCTGAGGTAGGCATGCAGACATACGAGACATGACCGGCTCAGGAATGATATATACATAAGAAACTTGTGGTAGCACCAATTAAGGAGATGCTCACACAACATAGACTGCGCTGGTCTGGGCATCTCCAGGGAAGACCGCCTGATGCACCAGTTCGATTAGGTCGTATCAGGCCTCCTGAAAGAAGGATGAAACGTGTGGGCCGTCTGAAGTTGACATGGGATGAATCTGTAAAGCGGGACATGAGCAAGCGAAACTTATCACAATAGCAGGCATTGGATAGAAAGACTTGGAGAGCGGCGATCCACATGGAAGAGGTAGGATTCCGGTACGTAGACTAACCCCCTAGTTCTTTCGTTCTTTCCATGTTAAATTTGTTTTCTGTCACTCAATCAGCGAACACGTAAAGGTAACCCTGCAGTTGATGAAGGGGGAATTACCCTGTAGCTCTGTAGTTGACAGGATTGTGAAGGGGGAATAACCCCGTAGCTTCTGTAACCCGGGTAGGATG
This sequence comes from Papaver atlanticum, assembly GCA_023531105.1. Classification (NCBI taxonomy): domain Eukaryota; kingdom Viridiplantae; phylum Streptophyta; class Magnoliopsida; order Ranunculales; family Papaveraceae; genus Papaver; species Papaver atlanticum. Next base: position 142,091 of record JAJJMB010006973.1, on the reverse strand, counting down.
TGATTATTTCCGCGCCAATGGTCGAGAATTCGTAATCCCATTGAAACAGTGAGACTCTTCATCTGGTCCCAAAAAATTAACACAAACGCGACACAGAATGTGTCAAGGACTTTTGCCTGCCATAGTGTGGGTTGTTCAAGGCGTAACAGGCCGGCGTAAAAACTATGTTATACATTTATGAGATTTTTCTCTAGCCTACCCGGTACTTGCTACTGGAAAAAGACTTTGATTTTGGTTTTGGTTGTTAAAGTCTGCAGGCATCTAACTCAAAATCAAAACCAATTAATCAACAACCAATTAATTAAGTCTGTGGGCATCCAATCGATTAATTAGCAACCAATTAATTAAGTTTGCGGGCATCCAACTCAATTAAGTCCGCCGGCATCCAAATATTAATTATTTTAATATATTATTAAAATTTATTTGTTATTATATAACGTTTTGAGCCCGGTTACCCGGATCTGTCACAATAAATTAATTACTTATAATCGGCAATAGATATGTATAAGCTTCTTAGTTTAGACTTCTGACCAAGCTAGCCAGCATTTACCTCACAATAGATTAATTACTTTAATGTTTTTCAATTCAATTATAGGTGACAACACCTATAATTGTTATTATATAACGTCGTGTTATATAATATGTATGTATGAACATATAGTTTAATTATTTAGACAAACCCAACATGCCATTATATAACGTCGTGTTATATAATATGTATGTATGACAACACCTATATTAATTATTTTACTTCAATTCAATTCAATTATAGGTGACAACACCTTCCTAAAGTCGTGTTATCAGAATTTAGACAAACCCAACATGCCATGGTATATGTCAACTTGTCCATGTGACAGCTCCTTGTGGATATTTAAGTTTATAGACGACATATGTATGTATGAACATATATTTTAGTCTGTGCTTTAGAGTTATAGTTATATACCTTTGTCGATCATCCTGCTAAGGATCAGTTAGGAAATTCTCATATCTTCTCATCACTCTTTTCTTTCACAAAGCTAGATTATTCTTCTTGAAGCTCTTCCATTTCGATTGTTGAAGCTTTCTCACAGAGTAACTATGTCGTGGTATAGAGATCCTCAGTTATATGTGTATTACTTGAATGAAACAGGTTATGAGTGTTGTTGTATAGCGAAGGTTGTGAAAAACTATAACATCCCTCTTGTCGGCACCGATATCACATATTCAGAAAAATTAGATTTCTCTAAACATCTGTCTTTGGGCTTCAACAGAGAGAGTGATTATGATGCTCTCAAAGCTAGCTTAGCTAAAAATGCAGATGTAATTCGCAAGTTTGTAAATTGTCAAGGTCTTGAAATTCAGTGGGATCTCGCTAAATCTACAGCTACCTGGTTACGAGCAGATGAACATGACTCGGTTTTCTATAGTTTACCGGGTATTATCCCTTCTGAAGCAGTATTAGCAGAGAAACGAGCTGCTGATAAAAAACTATCAGATTTAGTGGCAGAAAACTCCATTCTTAGAGATAAGTTGAGCAATGAAGTAACAATATTGGCTGAGAAACGAGCTGCTGAGGAAAAAATATCTGAGTTAGTTGCAGAAAACTCGATTCTCAAAGAAAAGCTTAATAATGAGGTAACAGATTTAAAGGACAAGATGAACCAGGAGAAGAAGGATAAACAAGCATTCCAGACACAGATTCTCGATTTGACAGCAAAACTCGAAGAATGTCATGCTGCAGGAGGTGGATCCACGGATGTCCAACCATGGATGAGTGGTGATACAATTCCTGATCATTGGGTTTCTTTCGAGGATTTGGATGTTCTAACGTTTTCCAAGAAAACGCCTCTGGTGATCATGGAAGCACCAAATAAACCACCATTTGTTGAAGATGTGATCACAACCAATGTTCAAGCTAACAGTTTCTATCGAGGAACATGTATAGTCGCTGTGAATGTTTCAGAGTTGTCTCCCGAGAATGATAAGGCGAGATTTGATCCAGAGTTCTGGGGTCTGTATACAAATGCGGGTGTTTCTTATGCAGCGCGAAAACCATTGAAGTTGGAGGTATCACCACACAAGACTGGTTAATACGTCTTACAATCAGCCTATTCAAGACGCCATTTGATTGAGGGGATTCACAGGTTTATCATTTTATTTTTCTAATAAAAGCCTTGTGTATGCTTATTATTGTATTTTTTTGTATATGCGTTTTCTTTTGCTTATGTTGCATTTGGTATTGTCATGAGGCCGATCATAAAGCTTATTCCAACTTGTGAGATTTTATAGCTTCTTTTTATTCTTCTCGCCTTACTCCTTCCATTTCTGGAAAAGAAATACTTTCACTTTTTTATTTTGGCCTATTTTTAGACCAAAATGAAAAAATGAAAGTATCTTTATTCCAAAAACAGATGGAATATTATATTAACTTTTAACTTTTCACAGAACTGATAGATCGTTGAACGAAGGCATATATACTAAAAGCTAAAAGCTTGCATATTTGTAAAAGACTTGATGTAGTTCAGATCTGCGAATAATCTTCGTCGTCTTTTCTTGCATATATATTGCACAATCACTTATGCGTCAATCTCTATATTTTACCTTTTCAAAGATTATATGATCCAAGAACTCAACATATTAATGCGGAACTCGATGTTCGAGAAAAAACGTGTTGTGCTATATGTTCATACATACATACATATCTCGTCTATAAACTTAAATATCCACAAGGAGCTGTCTGTCACATGGACAAGTTGACATATACTATGGCATGTTGGGTTTGTCTAAATTCTGATAACACGACTTTAGGAAGGTGTTGTCGCCTATAATTGAATTGAAAAACATTAAAGTAGTTAATCTATTGTGAGGTAAACGCTGGCTAGCTTGGTCACAAGTCTAAACTAAGAAGCTTAGACATATCTATTGCCGATTATAAAGTAATTAATCTATTGTGACAAATCCGTGTAACCAGGCTCAAAACGTTATATAATAACAAATAAATTTTAATAATATATTTGCCCGAAGACTTAATTGAGTTGGATGCCCGCAGACTTAATTAATTGGTTGTTAATAAATCGGTTCGATGCCCGCAGACTTAATTAATTGGTTGTTGATTAATTGGTTTTGATTTTGAGGTGGATGCCTGCAAACTTTAACAACCAAAACCAAAATCAAAGTCTTTTTCCAGTAGCAAGTACCGGGTAGGCTAGAGAAAAATCTCATAAATGTATAACATAGTTTTTATCCAGGCCTGTTACGCCTTGAACAACCCACACTATGGCAGGCAAAAGTCCTTGACACATTCCGTGTCACGTTTGTGTTAATTATTTGGGACCAGATGAAGAGTCTCAATGTTTCAATGGGATTACGAATTCTCGACCATTAGCGAGGAAATAATCACATCCTACCCGGGTTACAGAAGCTACAGGGTAATCCCTCTTCACAATCCTATCAACTGCAGAGCTACAGGGTAATTCCCCCTTCACCAACTGCAGGGTTGCCTTTACGTGTTCGCTGATTGAGTGACAGGAAAAAAAATTAACATGGAAAGAACGAAAGAACAAGGGGGTTAGTCTACATACTGGAATCCTACCTCTTCCATGTGGATCGCCGCTCTCCAAGTCTTTCTATCCAACGCCTGCTCCTGTGATAAGTTTCGCTTGCTCATGTCCCGCTTTACAGATTCATCCCATGTCAATTTCAGACGGGCCACACGTTTCATCCTTCTTTCAGGATGCCTGATACGACCTAATCGAACTGGTGCATCAGGCGGTCTTCCCTGGAGATGCCCAGACCAGCGCAGTCTATGTTGTGTGAGCATCTCCTCAATTGGTGCTACCAAAAGTTTCTTATGTATATATCATTCCTAAGCCGGTCATGTCTCGTATGTCTGCATGCCCACCTCAGCATCCGCATCTCGGTGCTATGTAGCTTCAAAATGTCCCGACTATTTGTTTCCCAGCATTCCGCACCGTACAACATCGTAGGTCTAATCGCCGTTTTGTAGAACTTACATTTAAGCTTTAGCGGAACTCTGTGATAACAAAGGACGCCAGATGCCAGACGCCATTTCACCCAGCCAGTCTGAGTCCGATGTCGAATATCCCCGTCGATTCCTCCGTCGCTTTGGATCATCAATCCCAGATAGCTTGAACGTCTTCTATACCTTAATTCTCCCCTGCAATTTCGAATTCACAACAAACCCACTTTCCTAATCCATATAAATCTCGCTACATTCATTAATCATCATCATTCATCCACTATTTTAACGGCTACAACTCTACTCCAATGGCAACAGACTCCATCTAATACTACTTAATCAATAAGAGTTTTCGTGTATTTAAATTGTTTCCCTGAAGCTACAATTTGTATTATGGTAAGATAAGGAATAGGATTGTGTATATTGTTACGATGTAAAGCACTCCACCTGAAGATATCTACAACAAGATTAGGTTCTGATTGTGATTTGAGCGCATCGTTAACCTCATCGGGAATGAATCCAGGCTTTAACTTATCAATCCATGTTTTTTCTCCATAGGAGTTCTTAATTCTACGGTTAGGTGTTGGTTTCTGATGATTAAGCTTCCCATCTTATCTTCAGTTCTTAAACAACAAAGGTGCTGGTTTCTGATGATTAAGTTTCCAAATGTTGTGATCTTCAGTTCTAAATCAGCAAATGTGCTGATTTCTGTTGAGGATGACCGCAGGTTTTGCAATGATCTGGTGGTGTCCAAATGATAGGCGGCGGCGAGTTTGGTAACAAGTTGTATTGATTATTAGGGTTTCCATCTCTTCAGGCTGTGGGCTTTTTATGGGCATCTCTAACAAAGACCTGTTTTTTTTGGGGACTACTCCATTTTAGTTGGGGACTACTGTTACTTTTTTGGGTGGATATTAGAAGTAATTTTGAGTCACCCTTTATCCATATATTTATTTTAGTATCAAAATTACCCTTTCTAATTAAGTTAGGATAATGATTAGTGAGTTAATTAATGATTGGACATTGATTTTTTTCAAAAGAAGAATTATTGAGAGGGAGAAGAAGAAGATGGAGATGATAATGAAGATGGAGGTTTTGGAAGAAAAAAAGTTAGATCTTTTTCTTTAAGAGCCACAACAAGAGTACGATGTTTTGGGTACTCACGGATACTTCAAATTAAGTTCATGGTGCTTGAATTGGCCAAAACATTCCTAAAATTGAACAAATTACAAATTGATTTTGGTTTGGTTAAAAAAGTTCGGCTACGACATCTGAAGAACAGGTAGCCGAACTCATCCGTAAGTGTAGTCGGCTAATGTTTCTGAAAACACAGGTAGCCGAACTCATCCGTAAGTGTAGTCGGCTAATGTTTCTGAAAACACAGGTAGCCGAACTCATCCGTAAGTGTAGTTCGGCTAATGTTTCTGAAAACACAGGTAGCCGAACTCATCTTTAATGGAGTTTTTTTCTTTCAGAGAAAAGTTCGGTTAGGAGAGAAAAATTGCGACTTAACCGAACTCAATATATAGGTTTTCCAGAGAAAAGTTCGGTTAGGAGAAAAAATTGCGGCGTAACCGAACTTTTTGCGACGTAACCGAACTTTTTGCGACGTAACCGAACTTTTTGCGACATAACTGAACCTTTTGTGATGTAACCGAACTTTTTGCGACATAACCAAATATTTTTGCGACGTAACCGAACTTTTTTCAATGCAACCGAACTAAAAGTTCGTTTGGCACATTTCTTTTGCGACGTAACCGAATTTTTATCTGAAAAATAGAAAAACCTCCATTAAGGTTGAGTTCGGCTAGTTCGACAACGTTTTTCACATAATTCCTAGCCGAACTTCTCTCTGTAACTTCCATTTTCAACTCATTTTGATGATTACTTCTCATTTTTTCAACCAAAAACGAATAACAAGTAATGGGTTTGTGACAATATATTTGTTAATGATTTAAATTAAGCTATATATATAGAGGTGGTGGTGGTTGGTGGCGGTGGTAGGTGATGGTCGGTGGTGGTGGGCGGCGGTGGTGGTTATATATATATAGGTGATTATTAGGTTGATTTTAAATTAAATTGGGTAAAAGGTAAATTAGTCATTTCCGCACTTTTTGACACCCCTTATAACTATAGGGTGATATTCTTATCAAATAGTAGTCCCTCGCCATTTTGGAGTAGTCCCCAAAAAATCGTTCGTAACAAACTTTAGTTTGTAATGTGTCTGTTGGGCTACAATGATCTTGTGTCTTGGGTTTTCTTATATTTCATAATTTGAAATTCCTTTGGAATCTATAGATTTTCTCCTTGCTCCTTGCTCCTTGCTCCTTACTCTTTCAATTGAAAGTTGTATCCCTTGTAATTTTTTATTTGAGTCTGGTTGTAACAATTCTTCAACATAATCTCTTTTCACTATAAAAAATAAAACAAAATAAATATCTACTCCCTCTATTTCGCATTTGTTTAGTCTTCTTGATTTTCCTGATTATGGTCATGCGATATTTCTGTATCCACAGTGTAAGTCTTGACTGGAATTTTTTAATTTTTTATTTTTATTTTTTTCTGAAACAGTCTTGACTGGAATATTAATGTAATGGTCTTCTTGGGTGTTGAATGTAGGTATGCCTGCAGAGTCCTTATTGCCTATTCAATTGTCTTTTTTCCCAATGACTTTGACTGGACTAATTTCATTTTCCATAAATATGTCGAACAGCTGTAAGTGAAAATTACAGTATGTTCAAGATAGATTGATAAATATAAGGCACACAAGAAAAGATGGTGGTGTCATATCGCAACACTTTGAATGAAAATACACGACTTTGAATGTTTGAAAAGATTTACTTTCTTCAGTCGTATGCTTGCATATTATATATTACATATGGAGCACCCGAGTTGTAAACAATATAAAAAATTTCGGAAGATCTTAGTAAAGTTCAGTTAGCCATGAATGAATTCAATAAGAGAAGTCTCTTACCATTTCATTCTATTTCTACTCTTCTAATTCTCTTCTCACTTATCATTCAATATATAGTATCCTGTCATGGCTGCATTGACACTGAAAGAAACGCCCTGCTGAATATCAAATCAGCTCTAGCTGCTCCCCCAGGCCGTTTGTCGTCATGGAAAGTAGGTCGTCATCAGAACTGCTGTTCCTGGGACGGAATTATATGTTCAACTGAATCGTTTCATGTCATTTCAGTTGATCTCAACTATTTATCTCAAAATAACTCACTTAATGGTATAATCTCTCCTTCACTCTTTGATTTAACTCGCCTCGAGTATCTTGACCTCTCTAAAAACGGCGTCACAGGTTTCATTCCTTACTCTGTCTCCGATTTGAAGAATTTAAAATATTTATCCCTGTCTGGGAATTATCTGCAAGGACCTATACCCGATTCAATTTGTGAGATGACTTTTCTTCAACATCTAGATTTATTTCATAACAAATTAAATGGAACGATACCAAGGTGCATCACCAAGCTTCGAAACCTCAGTTATTTTGATATTAGTGGTAACTCTATTGGGGGCAATGTTTCGTTGAACCCTTTGATCAACAAATTAAACTTCACAAACCTACACCTTAATGATAATACCATATCGGTAGAAATAGATCAACAACCATTCCAGTCTCAAGATAATTTGGTGAGCTTGCAACTGCGATCATGCAATATTAATGGACAGATCCCAGCTTTCATTTGCAAATTTACTAATCTTAAATATTTGGATTTGTCTAATAACAATCTCCTGGGAGTTATCCCATCTTGTCTCTTTAAACATCAAAGCCTCAGTTCTTTACACCTTGACAGAAACAAGCTCCAAGGAACGTTACCACATTCTCTTCAATTTAATGATACACAATACATGTTCATAAATTTAGCGAGAAACTTCTTAGGAGGCGCACTTCCTCTTCCATCTCTAAAGAATATACTTTTCGATCTGTCAGAAAATCAGTTCACTGGCAGAATCTCATTTGAAGTTGGAGAAAGACTTTCGAATGCTCGCTATGCTTCATTATCTAGTAATCAACTATCTGGCCCGATTCCTCTATCATTCTGTTCGAATTACAAAGGTTTACAATCGGACATTAGCATTCAAGTTCTTGATCTCTCCAATAACAGCCTAACTGGAAACATACCTTCTAGTTTGGGGAACTGCAGCTACCTCACTTTTCTACAGCTCGGCATGAATAATCTCACTGGAGAAGTTCCCAATGAACTTGAACAGACAATTATGAGATCTCTCTTGTTGCATGATAACCACCTCAGAGGTACTTTCCCGAAGTTCTTTCAAAAATTTGAACTGAAAGTTCTTACTTCGGGGAACAACAACTTCGAAGGTAATTTACCAGCATTCATCGGCAGGTTTCCCAATCTTGAGGTTCTCTCTTTAAGGTCAAACAAGTTCAATGGATCCATTCCCAAAGATATCAGCAATCTGCACCTACTCCAGCTCTTGGATTTATCATTCAACAATCTCTCTGGTCCGATTTATGGAAAAGTTGGTAATCTGACGATGCTAACAAGTAGACCTAATGACATACAGGCAACTTGGAGTGGTGGTTGGTCTACCCAGATTATCGATTGGAGATAGTGATCAAAGGGGTCTCACAGTATGTTCAACGCATACACGGTTACAGTTCAGGCATCGATCTATCAAACAACATTCTCGAAGGAAACATCCCTGATGAAATAGGTCTACTTCAAGGGTTGGCAATGCTGAATCTATCACGAAATTATTTCCACGGGAAGATACCATCTAGTGTCGGAAACATGACCGGATTAGAGTCTCTGGATCTCAGTTTCAATAACCTGTCTGGAGAGATCCCAATGGAATTGACATCAGTAAGCTATCTTGGGTACTTGAATCTCTCTTACAATAATTTGAGTGGCAGAATACCTGAAGATGTTCACTTCCAAGGTCTGGGTGCGGATGGCTCAGCTTTCCTCGGTAACGAACTTCTGTGTGGTGTTCCTACAAAGAAGCCTTGCGACGGTGATCCCATTGGTCCTACAAGTAGTGGTGGTACTGGTGATAACACCAACCTACATGTAAAAGATGATGAAGACGGCGCAAGAGAGAAGATTTTGTTGTATGGTTCTGTCCTTTTGGGTGTGGGACTAGGGTTTTGGGGTCTGTTCTTAGCTTTGCTTTGTAGAAAAGAATGGTGGTCCGGATACTGGAGAACTGTTGATACTGTTGCGGGGAAAGTAGCAGGTTGTATCAAGAAAAATGCATAGGTGAGTGTAATTGGGATATATGGTGATCTAAAACAGTAACAACTTCTCCTTTTGGTTGCAAGCGCCTTAGCATCTGATGTTGTAAGTGCAGTTATATTTAGTATTTGCCATTAAGAAAAAAATGCACTTTGTCGCAGGGCTTGTATACCATGGATGTGCGGCCCACCATATTAGCTAGGGTTTCTTCCTACTTGTATATAAATGACTATATCTATGTAACACAGATTGGATCCAATCAAAAGAAACTCTTCCTTTCTCTGCCTCTTTGCTCTTTTCTATATTTCTACTGCAAAACGTTATCAAGCATGAGCTCTTCCATGCCGAGATTGTTTTTTATTTTTTCCTTCCGCTCTCATCAATCAGCGAATATCAAGAGGCTCTATCATAAACTTAATTTGTTCGGTACTTCTATCTTTTCCCCTTTTGTAATCATCTGTTAAAGAAGGTATGCCTAAACATTTGGTTTTCTTTAAGATTTTTTTTGTACTTCTATCTGACTACCTAATTCTAACTGTCTGCCATGTTTCCCTTGAACATGCTATCCGTATATGCTATGCTATTAATTTAATCAAATCAAATGATATGCACGATTGATAATCATAAAATTTCGTCTTCTTGTTTCAAATTTGTTTTGAATGCATCATGAAATCTATGTCTTATTTTGTCTGCACGTAAAGATGTGACAGCCCTGGCTGAGATATTGCGCAACCAATGCTGATCATGCCTTCCTACTCCAACCGAAGTGATAAACTGTAACATCGCCTTGGTCAGTTAATTAGAAAAATACAGGCACAATACGTTTGTAATTACAACATAGTCCAATGTATGCATATGCTTACCCCTTTTTCATTCCGCCATGTTACACGCGACTTGGTATCAATCTTGAAGTCATTAAACAAAAAATCTGCAGGATGGGAGGAAATAGTACTGCTAAATAAGTATCGACAAGGCCAAGGCATAATTTTTTATTTTTCTTTCCCTTGATGAATTGAATTTGATAAAAACGAGTTTTGAAGTCGGCGGGTTAGATCATGTGAAAGCAACTTAGCATTCATATGCTCCCTCCGTTTCTAAACAATAGGCTTGTTTGATTTTGCACAAGAAATAAGAAATCCAACCATTTGAACTCTTTTTTCATGTTTTTTCTTGTTTTAGCCTTAATAAAAAAAAATGGTCCCCTTGATATTTTGAAGAACAAAACAAGAGAGGGAAATGGTCCCCATATTTATTAAGAGATAGAAATGTGGTCCCTAATGTGGGCAAATTAGTAAAGTTATAATATTTGACTTTCCACTTAAGGAAACCATCCTATTATTTTGACATAACCAAAAAAAGAAACCAAGCCTACTATTTAGAAACGAGGGAGCAATGTTTTTTTCCGAATGGCTGAGAATGGTGTTTGAGGATTCTCCATTATATATTCGCTAAATCTTTAGCTCCTGTGATAGCATACAATATGACGTGCTCTCGCCGTTTAGACTTGATTCAAGAACTATAACAAGGTACATTTCAGTCACTAGTGATAGATTTCAGTCGCTCGGTATAGAAAACCCATAGTTATTGAACTATTAGGACCTCTAAATTGTGTTACTGTGCTATTCCTGTGGAGCTGCATGCGGAAAAATAGAATAAAAGAAGCATCATAAGCATGCATGTCATCCTCCAGCTTCATAAGCATCATGTATATGGCTTCTTGTGTTTTTATGTGATTATGCCGAATTGAGACACTCGATGTACCAGTTTCAACATTTCTTGACATGGTAAATAACAAGATTGAACTGATACATAGGTAGCTCTTACTTGTAGCTCCAAATATATATATCAAAGTATTTTTTATTCTCCTGTTTACTTTGCTTGATCCATTGATGCTAATAATTTGGTTGAATGTCTAAAAAGTGAAAAAAATAAATGCATATGCTTATTAAAGGGTGTTGCGTGTACAAGAGATGTACGATTCTACTAAAAGGGAGCCTTTTCTGAGCGATCAAGGTTACATCTATCAGGTGCAGCTTTTATGCAATGCTTCTTAACTTTATTCTTAGTTGTTAAGATGCCAATTTGTGATGTATGTTGATGCAGACATAGAAAACAATACATATTTGTGCTAGGAGTGAGTTATAGTTCCTTAACACTTTGTTGGTCATGTGTGTTGGAAATGATAATTTGTAATCTAGAATTATCTAGATTAGTTTAGAGTAGTGTAGAGAATTCTACACAGTGAATGATGAAAGTTATAATATCCAACTGTAGGCTAGTTAGTCATTTAGAATAGTATAGAACAATCTAGAGAGCTCTGTAATGTGTGAACGGAACTTGTAAAGTCGTTCAAGTAACAATGTTCTAGAAAGTCGGTGATTGTGTTAGTGTTCTCTAGAGTATTCTAGGAAGTTTGCTGGTCGGTTTTGTATATCTATAAATAGCCATTTGTAGTATCATTTGTATTCATAACGAAACAAGAAATTAATAAGAAGTTGAGTTTTTAAAGAGTTAGTCTTGCTTCCTATGAGCTCTATGCGAGCAACACATAACTATGCTCGTATATCTCCGAAGTTTGTTCTAAAATTCCAACATGGTATCAGAGCGGAGGTTCGATCTATATGGGGTGTGCGCAGATCAAAATGCGTCTGGAGTTCTAAGCAAAGCAAATGTGTAAGTGAAGGCATTATTCTCAACTGTCCAGAAGTTTGAGTTTGCATTGGTTTGATTACAACCCCAGCAGGTGTTATCACCCATATTAAGCAAAAGAGCGATATGAAAAATAGAGAGATGAAAAGAGGAATATATAGCTCGTGAGAAGATTCAAGTTTAAGTTAAAAGTGGTTTTCAAAATGTAAAGTACTGTCTCCATGAAATGGAAGTTGAAAGGAAAAAGAGAAGTGGTAGGGAGTGCACAGAACAATGCACTTCCGAACATGGCATGAGAAAAGCCATGATGTCACGAGATGCTAATCCTCTACTCGTGGCAAGAATAGCCAAGTGAAGGCTAGAGAAAAGCCGAGTGAAGGCTTGTGGAAGGCCGCGTAAAGGCCAGGCCGAGAAAAGGCCGAGACGGTGGGAACGCACCCACTAAAGGCTAGCATAGTGATAAGCTAGCCGGAAAAAAAAAGAGGATGGAAAAGACGGGAACTATGGAGACAATATGCAAAGCATGAAGACTAGGCGGTGTGGATGCGAGCAAAGATAATGAAAGAAAAAAGATTACAGCACGAGCATGAGAAGTGCAGGAATGGGTGAAGATCGAAACTACGAATGGAGATTACAAATTAGGAGGGATGTTGGAAATGATAATTTGTAATCTAGAATTATCTAGATTAGTTTAGAGTAGTGTAGAGAATTCTACACAGTGAATGATGAAAGTTATAATATCCAACTGTAGGCTAGTTAGTCATGTAGAATAGTATAGAACAATCTAGAGAGCTTTGTAATGTGTGAACGGAACTTGTAAAGTCGTTCAAGTAAGAATGTTCTAGAAAGTCGGTGATTGTGTTAGTGTTCTCTAGAGTAATCTAGGAAGTTTGCTGGTCGGTCTTGTATATCTATAAATAGCCATTTGTAGTATCATTTGTATTCATAACGAAGCAAGAAATTAATAAGAAGTTGAGTTTTGAAAGAGTTAGTCTTGCTTCCTATGAGCTCTATGCGAGCAACACATAACTATGCTCGTATATCTCCGAAGTTTGTTCTAAAATTCCAACAATGTGTGTATGGATGGACTTCGAAATATTGGTAGATCATCCTAAGTAATGTGTTCTTAGTAGTGATCATCAACTGAATTTGGCTTGCTTGTGGTAATTCCTCCACCCATATAGATAAATTGAGTCTTCTACTTGTGTTTACAGGTGACAATTTTTTCAAAAGTGCATGGTACAAAATGAAAGCTCTTTGCGCTATACCTTTTTCGGAACCAAAGGATCAGCTCATGGATGTCGTAGCTTTCTAAAGTGCAAGCGAATTTTGGAGGACTTCAGTCTTCAGGGTACTCCTCTGTTTCTGGAACCATTTGCTTTTGCTAATGTTCTCGTTCCATTACTGCTAAATGCAATTCATCTGATTCATTTCCATCTTTATTGGATTTTTGCATATATACCTCGGTGATGGAAGAACTTATGGAGAAGAAGATCCTTCAATTACCCTGGTGATGGCGCAGCTTAAAGTTTGTCAATAAATCTCAGACCATATGACATGTTCCCCATAAGGAGTGATCATAGTGTCAACTTCAAGTGACAATTCCTTTCAATAAATTGTCGAACTTTTGTATCAACTTCAAGTGATTATACTATTGTCATGTAATGTGTCAAACCTTGTTATGTACATCGTAGTTCGTTTCATATGGATAAATTAGTTCTACTACTTAAAATAGGATTGTATGCAGATGTATTTTTCTATCCAGAATGTTCTGATTTTCTAAAATGGTTCTGTAATACAGGATTTTGAAAGGTACAGCGATTTTGTAATTTTGTTAATTCTTTTTAATTATCATTATATATTGTGCAACGTATAGAAAACAACGCTATTGAGTATAGAAATTAGTCGGAGAATTCAGAAAATTCAGCGTCATACAGCCACCTGCAAGAGATGTTTAAATTCCAATGATAACCACAAATGTGATCAGGAGTGTAAAGGCTTGATAAACAGCGCTGCTTGCTGTTGGAAATAGCATACAGCCTAGGGAAAGCAGAAGCAAGCAAGATTAGTAGTGAAGATACATTGCAGAATAAGGTTACACCATCGGGGACTAAAACCCATGGAAATGAAAGTTACTTGTAAGCAACTTAAATAAACATAGTGTGGGAAATTACGTACAATAGAAGGCCATTATTTTGTTCCAGCTGGTCTCCTTGCATAAACTCTGGCCATCTAATTTGAGTATACTAGTTTTGTAGCCTTGTTATGTATGTAGAAGGCACCCATATGTGTGCTGCAAACTTTATGATAGGGGCCTTCATAAGTATTGTATGATCTATATTGGATCATGTTCCTGCGATGCTTCTTTTCTTGAAAATCGTACATAGGACCATAGACGAAACTAGGGCGGCGTTATGGCTTTTTCTCCTTGTGTTCGTCTTGCTCTAATTCATCCTTTTCATCGACACCAAACCATTAGAAAACCAAAAACCCTGTTCTCGTCACCAAGTTATGTCCATGCCAATCTCACATCATCTCAGATCAGGGATTCTTTCTCTTTCCCTAATACCCTAGTAATCACCGGACACAAACACAAGCTCCAATATCTTTCGTCTAAAACCAGACAAAACCCTTTCACAGTTTCATCAACAACTACATCAAAGAGTAGAATCTGTATGGCAGTAATAGGTGAAAATACTAGTATAGAAAATACTCCAAAAATTCCATTCACGGAGATAGGTATTCTAGTATTTGTATACATCATCCCATTCTTAAACCAACTAAATCTAATATCCAAATTCCCGGTTTTGAAATATGCAATGAATCCCTTCATGCCATTGTTAGGGTTCTACCAATCAATACCTTCTCTTGGTTTAATTACCTTTCTTACTTTATTTACTGTTTACGTAAGATACAGGAATTTCACAAAGTTTAAGTACTCTATACAAGCAATGGTTATGGATATCGTGGTTATTACCGCATCTTTAGTTCGCCCATTTTTGGTGTATTCAGGTCCTATGGCTGGAGGACCATTAGGGTTCAAGTTACAACTGTTGAATGTGAGTATTATGATGCTACGTTAATTGCATCTTTATGCGTTTGGTAATTGTGTTCTTGCTAGTTATTAAGGTACCTCTATTTATCATCGACATTCAATATGTTTGTCCTAGGTTTTTTTCTCCGCAGCAACTGAGTTCAAATTCTTCTACTTCCTCTTACATTTCGAAATGCAGGTTCTCGGATTACTCGGATTCCAGCCATGCATACATACATGTTTAGAATACTTGGGGGCCGCCCAGTGGGTAGGAAAAAATGTCAATATAACTTCGGATCCCTCAATTGATACATTTGTCCACATGATGGAGGTGGTGATTAAGAGCGAAGAAAATGATGGTCGACGTGCGGCAAAATCCTTGGTGTTGAAAATTCTAAGTGAAAACAACATTGTTTTTAGTTCCCCTGAAACATGCGACAAGAATATATTATCCTTATGTCGAACCTGTTCAAATTCATTGCTCAATCTATTCATCAAAGCTGAAATATACTACAAAATCAATCAGCATGTAGATAAGGATGTCGACAGACAGATATATCTAGAAGGGGAAAACCTTTTATGGCTGCTTGACCTTCTAGCTGATCGGCAAGCGGCTGAGAAGTTTGCGTTGATGTGGGCTAATCAACAAAAGCTGGCAAACCTGCACAAGAAATTCTGCTCCCCCTCTCGCCATCTCGTTAGCTGCATAACGACACGATTGCTTGCTGGTTGCATAGGAAATAGGAAAATCCTTCTGACGAAGGACATCCGACAAATGTTATTACGGACATGGTTTCAGCCACTGGTTGATGACTATTCTCGCTTAAGAAGACTTGACTCATTTGATGCAAAAGCAGTGGAAGAGAATATTGAGAGGGCAATAGTAGAACTTACACCAGAAGGTCAACAGACAGGGTCGGACCTAACAACAGACTTATGGGAGCAACAAAGGACATCTTCTATACAGGAGTGTATTATCAAAATTAAACTTATTTTAAGAATTTATTTTAAAAAACTAGTAGATTTTGGGCGGGAAAAATATATAGCTATCACATTAACAGTATTTCTGATGTTGTGTATGAAAGTGCTTTTCTTCTTTTAATTATAACCATTGTTTCAGATGTAATAAAAAACCATTTAAAATATTTTTCTGTTAATTATAACCATTGTTTGTTCACAAGCTTAATTCCCAGTTTCTTATCTTTGGAGTTTTGGATTTTCAGATCGAATTCATCGTCATACATCTAATGTTTATGTTTTCCAATGTTTATGGTTTCGGTATTCGAGCTCAGTTTAGTGAGGAATTACAGATTTGCTTCTTCGTATTAGACTCTTATTTAGTCAATTACATTGCTAAGCATGAAACGTCTTCACAATAATTCGCTTGAATTTTGAGTTTCAACAGATTAGTTTGCTGA
Organism: Papaver atlanticum; assembly: GCA_023531105.1. NCBI lineage: Eukaryota > Viridiplantae > Streptophyta > Magnoliopsida > Ranunculales > Papaveraceae > Papaver > Papaver atlanticum. The sequence goes on along the minus strand of JAJJMB010006973.1, from coordinate 125,819 downwards.
ATCTGAGTTTGATTTTCAATCCTAAGTGAGAATTAGTTTTCTTCTTTCATTTTCCCTCTTATATTGTGTGGGAGCCAAATATCGCACAACCAATAGGAGCGCGATGATGATCACTCTTGTAACAGGCGAATACTACGCGCCCGACTAATCCTTGCTGACGAACGCGATGACGTCACCCAGTCATGCCAAACACTTGAAGACCAGCGCGGCGCTCGACTAATCCCTGCTGACGAACGCGACGACGTCACCCAGTCATGCCAAACACTTGAAGACCAGCGGGGTAGTGACGCGAAGAACATTAATAGAAGCGATTGTACTCCACATCCAAAAAATAAAGGATTCATTAGCTGTCCTCCACTGTGTAACCCCTATAAAAGGGACCATAAGCCATTGTAAAGGGAGAGATCTGATTTTTGGGAGTGTAGTGTGAAATTCAGGAGAGAGAAAGTGGTCTTGTTCTCCAAGTTAGGGTTTTCCCGTTCATCATTTGTGTTTTCCCCATTAATCCAATAAAAGTATTTGCAAGAGTTCTTATTATGTCCTACTGTGTTCTTGATAAAATAGTAAGGGTGTAAGCTGTAGGATTTCCTGCAACTACATTTTGGCGCATAGAAACATCTTGGATCAGTGGGAGACAAATGTTTCTTATTTTCAGTTATCAAAAGTTGGTTTTACAAAAAGGAAAACAACAATAGTTGATTGTAAAAACTCTATTCGAAATTTTTTACAAATATTTTAATAGATCTAACAAAGATTTTAGGGGATCTCGTCGTAAACTAAATTTTCTCTTGTATTTCACTTTGTGGATATTACTACTGTTTCAGGATAATAAAGAGAAAATTAGAAAAGAAGAATACAGGATTACCGGAAAAAAGAGGAACGACGACAAATGGAGAAAGAGCTATATAGGAGAGAAGAAAGGAGAATGAAGCTAACAGAATCATGTAAAGCAACAAAGATTATCTAGGCGAAGGAAGGGAGCCGACATATACATGATAACTTAATTACTAACACAGATGTGAGTGTTGCAGACTTTCATACAAGTATTACAGGACATATCCACAAACGCGACTATGAATGGAAGAAAATCATGGCGAAGGATAAAGTCTTACCTTTAAAAGAATGGAAAAAACAGAAAATAACCTTTACAGTGGAGGATGTACCGGAAGGGAGCCTGAGGCGAACAGATCCACTAGTTGTTACTTTAGCTGTAAAGAGAACGACAGGTGGTGAGAGAGAAGGCGTGGAAAAGTCAGAAGAATGGGCGATAGATAAAACTCTGATAGATACAGGAAGCTCGGAAGATATACTTTTCTATCGCGCATTCAAGAGCATGGGATACAAGGACGCAGAATTAATCCAAACAAAGTACAACATACACGGCTTTAATAGCCGATCAAAAAGCCGAAAGGAGAAATAATCGTGAAGGTAATTCTAGGTGAGATAGAAATGCAGGTAGCACTCTGTGTAGTGGACATTGAGTCTCCCTACAACATGCTTATGGGGCGAAAATGGGTGCACGGGATACAAGGCGTGGCGTCAACTTTTCATCAATGCTTACGTTCCCAATGCCAAGCGCGATAGGAGAAATCAAAGGAGATACTGAAAGCGCGAAAACTTGCAGTCAAATAGATGTGCGAAATTATGAGGAGCGGGCAAAGAGACGAAAGGAACGATGGAGGAAGGCGAAACAATTGAGAAAAGAAGAAGAGTTAAGAGTTTATACGATAAAAGCAGAAGAAGGAAGAGGAATACCGAATGAGATTCCAGAAAAGGCAGGAGAATCAGCGCGTGAAATTAAAGAACCATCACCATTAGGCGAGCCAAAAACAAATTTTGCAGTTGCTGAACCATCCAAAGATATAAACATAGGAACAGAAGAGGAGACAAAGATGTTGAAAATCGGAACCAAGATGGAGAACGAGGAAGAAGAAAAACTGATAAACCTATTACGGGAATATCATGATGTCTTCGCATGGAGCATGGAAGAAATGCCAGGTATAGATCCCTCAATTGCATGTCACAGGTTAGATATCAATCCAAATGTGAGGCCATTCAAGCAAAGGATAAGGAAGATAGCAACCACTATCACCCACAAATAGATGCAGAGTTGCATAAGATGCTAGATGCGGGGATAATCAGGCCAGCAAAATATCCAGTATGGATAGCAAATATGGTGGTGGTACCAAAGAAGAACAAAGGAATAAGGATTTGCATCGACTTTAGCGACTTAAACAAAGCGTGCCAATAGGCATCTTTCCCCTTCCAGATATACCACAGATGGTGGAGGCAGCAGCAGGAAGCGAAAGATTATCATTAATGGACGGATATTCAAGTTACAATCAGATAGCTTTGGCAAAAGAAGATCAAGAACATACAACATTCTTTGCACCACGAGGATTATATTGTTATAGTAGGATGCCGTTTGGGTTAAAAAATGCAGGTGCGATATATCAGAGAATGGTGGAGAAAATATTCGCAAAGTGGGTGCATACAACATTGGAGGTCTATGTGGATGACATGTTGGTAAAGAGTAAAAAGGCGGTGGATCATGTTGAAAACTTAAAAAAGATATTTGAACAGATGCGAAAATTTAAATTGAAGATAAACCCGGAAAAGTGCATCTTTGGAGTGGCATCAGGAAAGTTTCTAGGCTACATTGTGTCAAAAAATGGAATAGAAGTAGATCCATAAAAGGTGCAAGTAGTTCGAGACATGCCATTGCCTGCAACAATAAAGGATGTACAAAAGCTGAATGGATTGCTTGCTTCGCTAGGGCGATTCATTTCGCGCTCTGCCGATAAGTGCAAACATTTTTTCAATATTTTAAATAAGGGAACCAAATTCAAGTGGACGGCATAATGCAAACAAGCACTCCAGAGTATCAAGGATTATTTAAAAAATTTAACTATTTTGCAGAAAGCTAAACCAGGAGAAGAATTGTTGATATATCTGGCGTCAACGCCATACGCGTTGAGTGTAGTATTGCTTCGCCTAGATGAAGGGGTGGAGAAGCCAATCTATTACATAAGCAAAACTTACAGCTTCGTTGGGGCTTGTACTCACGGGAGTATTTAAGGCCTGTCGCATTGTTGCAAATATAATCTGACGATGTTAATAATATGATAATCTGACAAGTTAACAATACAATAATCTAACGAGGTTAACAATACGATAATCTGACGAGGTTAACAATACGATAATTTGACGAGGTTAAAAATACGATCAATAAGATAAGGCGAGATCAATGGCCAATGACTCGCGAGAGCACATGGAACTGAGATTAAGCTATAAAATTCAAGAATACCATTTATAGCCAGTCTCATTATAATCCTAAAAGATAGAAAAATATGCAACTTCTTTTATTTCTAAAAGATATCTGTACTTTGGTACCCAGTCTCATTCTAATACTAAAAGCTATAAAATTTCAAAAATATAACCTAAATTTTTCAGCTTGGGACCAAGTGAATGCAAATTCTTTTATTTTCCCTAACATTTGATTTGGTTTGATTTGGAGATTCTTGTAGTTGCAGATAATCCCACAACTACACCCACTTCTCTATTTGAAAATCTAAACATATTTCATGTAGGAATGAAGATAAAGGTGCTAAAAATGTAAAGAGACACAAGGGTTTTTACATGGTTCGATCAATGTGATCTACATCCATGGTTCTTTACTATGAGTATGAGATTGCATTGAAGTTTACATGGAGACTCCATTAGAGAGTTTGTGGAGCTCTAGATCTAGGTGATGGAGGATGAAAGAGAAGGCGTAGGAGATAATGATCTCGGTCCACTTCTTTCTCTTAGTCTCTTTCTTTATATACTAGGGAAACTAGAATAGTAAATTAAAAATACAACCTTTGCTAAGCTAAAATGAGAAATTACCAATCCTAAAGTATTAAGTTGCATCGGCTTTCATATCGCGCCAGGCATTGAGTCGGACACCATTTCGTCGCGCCCTTGCTATATCCTTCTTCTCGTGTTGTTAGATATCCTTGATCCATTATACATAAGTTGTGCGATATTTCTCCCCCACATTTTGCCTCTTTTTTCTTGGATATTGTTTGAAGAGCGATCTCCAAGGAAAAATACGTCTTGGTGTAGTTCTTGGAATGAAATTCGTGGCGATGGGATAGATTGGATCATGTTGAATTGTCGCGGTGGCTATTCGGAGATAATGCGAGATGACTTTTGCATCATATCCTTTGTTGTTGTTAAAGATTCGTGTTGTTCTTGAGAGAGCACTTTCTTTGGAATCGGATATGGCTTGACCAAGAGGGTACAAACTTGCTTGACAATATTTTTCTTCTTCTGCAATGGTGTTGTTGCCTCAGCTTCCCATATGGTACCCTCGTTTTGCTTCGGGAAGATGAAGGAACTAAAACTTGCCGAAGCAAAAGTAACTTGTTGCCTCTGCCTCATTTTGAGGTAAAGTAATGTGTAACACGAAATATCCTTAGAAGTACTTGTCTTTGTTGCTGAAGGAACTTAGCGAAAGAACACTAAACTTGAAAAGTATATATTTTCGCTTATTCTTTTGCGAAGTTTCAAAGCTTTGTTGTGTGAAGTCTTGTGCGAAATCCGAAGTATAAATCCTTGAAGTATATGAAGTATGAAGTATATCTGAAGTATGAAGTATGAAATATCCTTTAAGAAGTATAAGTACCAATCCTCGATCCTCGAAGTGTAAGTAGCAAAGTGAGAATATCGCGCGAGAAGTATAGAAATTAAGAAGTCCGAAATATTTGAAGTACCAACTCTTGAATTATGCAAAGTATGAAGTATGTGCAATGAAAATGTATGCGATGGGTTTATGCTATATGCATGCGATATGCGTATGCGATGATATGCTATGTTTATGCGATGATATACTATTGTCACTTTGAAAATGTTGTAGCTGCTGTAGAGCATTTTATTCATTTTTCCTCAGCTTTTCGTATGCTGCAAAACAAAAAAAAGAAAACGGTAAATTCTGAAAAGCAATTAATATGTGCACAGAGAAGAAATTTTCGTATGTTATTCTTAATTTTTGCGAAGAAAAGCAATTAATATGATGTTATACTAGAATATGTTTTTCCTATTTAAGGGAAGATTGAAGTTACAATTCTTCATGCGAATCAATTATTGCAATGCGATTTCTATAATAATACGTTATATTTAAAAGTGGTGCATTTTCACTAATCATGGAAATGATACAGCTATGCGAATGGTCAAATTTTGTGAATGCTTATACGTTTTACATGTTATAATTGTTATGCAAGTCATGCGAAGTGTTACAAATTTTTTCCTGCATGTGTATGCCTCACTATGAAGTATCGAGGTGTTAGCATATTAACCTCCATTGAATCGTGCAAAACAAGAAGTATTCATAGTAGTATGTGAAATTGTAAGAATATCCAAGTTATGAAAATTCCAAGGAGTATGAAGCATTCCTAAGTAGTTTAAAAAGTGTATTAAATAATAAAACTACAAATTTTCTAAAGTATGAACACCTTGCATTATGCGAAATGGTATTAATGCGAGAAACAAATTACTTGAATATCCATGTGAATTGATGCAATTCGAAAGATACATTATGTTAATGCGAAATGACGCTATGCTAAGGATAATCTCTTAAATTTAAATGTGAAATGTTACCATACGAAGGATAAGTTATTCAAGTACCCATGCGAAATTATACAACGGTTTTGAGATTTGATGTTTATGCGGGGTGAACAATACTATTATACTAAAGCCTTGCAAATCAATTGGTTATAGTATGTGCCGCCTAACTTATAGCATGTGTCACCTATCAATTTCATAATAATATGGATATTTATTCAGGTATTACTAACATGCTAAACTGAGCAAATAATATAAGTATTTCTCATGCGATAAGATTTTCTTAAAATTTAATAATACTTAGCTTGACGAGAGTATGTCTCCTTATAGCTCCTTCGTGCCTCATCGCAATCTTTCATTCACCTTGCTTTTTCCTTTGTAATCTCATGCCTTAGCATGAACATTTCATACTGTTTTCTCATTTTCTCATGATGATTTCACAATGCTTTCATGTGTCGCATTTCGTTTAATATTCACTTTATCGTGCTCATTGATTCCTTAGGGCGAGGTCATTGATTTAAAATGTTTCAATGACTCAATCCTGTCGACGAAATCGCAGTTCCATGTGCTCTTGCGAGTCATTGGCCGTTGATCTCGCATTATCTTTTTATCGTATTATGAACCTTGTCAGATTATCGTATTATGACCTCATCAGGTGTATTACGACCTCTTCAGGTTGTATGTGCGACAATATGGCAGTCCTTAAATCCTCCCGTGAGTACAAGCCCCGGCACATTGTCGTCTTTGAAAAAATTAGCTCCCTAGTGGAGGGTGTCGTCCCTTTATGTCCCCTCTGAGTTGCCCATATTATTCTTTTCATGGGCAATTAGTTGTTTTCGTGATCCCATTCCTTCCGCTGATATAGCTTATGGGAACAAGACCACACCCTAGGTGGGTATCGTCGGGACCGAGTGTATCCGGTGGCAGGACACCTTTTCCTCCACTTGACATGTTTCAACACCCCTTACCGGAGAACTTAATCGCTGAGTGTTTCGTTCTCAGTGGTCTCCAGTGATTAGGCTTTTCGCCCCGATAGGCATCTGTGTGCCCCCATCCTGGGATTGCGCCTTTCTCCCGGGTTCCCAGCCTCTAGAAGGTTTTTATATCTAATCATCCTGGGATTGCCCCTTTCTCCAGGGTTTCTTACCTTCCTTTGGTGCAAGTTTTACTATGTAGTTCTCCTGCCCGGGTGCCTGGGGAAATGTTCAAGATCCATAATCCAAGAGCTTGTCTGTCGAGACTTTGTTAGAAATTTTACATTTAGGAAGCTTTTTCTTTTAAAACTTGAAAGAGTACCAATTTCGAACATCCCTTCTTTGGATTTCATACTCGATTTCATACTAATTCTAATAATTGGCTTGGACAATGACGGCCTTGCAATGTTTACCTTTGAATATTTCAAAACTAACTGTGAAGAGGCTACCTCTTCCCTTTTTCGTCTTCGAAACCATAAAACCTGTTATGGGATTATCTCCATGTCAAATATGTTTAAATTCATTGCTGAATTAATCTATTTAAGAAAAAAAGACATATATATATACATAAATTGAAAAATGTTGAAAAAATATTCAAAAAAGTAGTTGACAAATAATGCAGCAATAAATTCGATTGGGAGACATGTAGCAATCATTCACCTAATATATGGAGCCAGCCATTCAATTAAACACCGGAATGTAGATATTATTAAGATATAGCTGCTATTACCCATTTCTCTATTCTAGCTAATCATTCAATATATCTATTATCAGGCCTCAAAATGGCAATAGAGACAGTTTTTGACTATCCTCATTCTTCAATAAATATGAACGCATAACGGGGCCAAAGTTGCACTCATGCAACATTCATCGTTTTCGTCTTAGTCGGCTCTTCCAAAAAAAAAATAGACAACCCGAAATTACATATTATTATTAGTCCCATTTATATGAATTATATATCTAAACGCAACCATAGAAGCAACCATGAACGCAAGTTATTAGTCTATACAGCTGAATCCAAACCCAAACGATATCAGAAAAAAGCATAATCTTGTGATCTCAGTCGAAACATTCAGTTACTGCCATGAATTCATTCAATAAGAGAAGTCTCTTACTCTTTCTCTTTGCACAAATCCTACTAATCTGTCATGGATGCATTGACAGTGAAAGAATTGCATTGTTGAGCTTCAAATCTTCTGTAACTGACCCTTCCGATCGGCTGTCAACATGGCAAGTAGGCCGCCACCGGAACTGCTGCGACTGGTATGGAATTCAATGTTCTTCGGGCTCGTTGAATGTCATTTCAGTTGATCTACGAAATGTGGAGCTTGAAAATAGCCTCTGGAGTTCTGATCCTTTGACTCCAAATACTTCACTTTCTGGTACAATCTCTGCCTCCCTCTTGTATCTAACTCACCTTGAATATCTTGATCTCGGGTTCAATGAGCTCGACTACTCAACAATCCAATACCAGTTTTCAAAATTCAAAAATCTTCTTCATCTTGATGTCTCCTATTCACTGTTTTCCGGCTCTATTACTACTCAGTTTGCTAATCTATCTTCTCTACGGTACCTGGATGTGTCTAGCCATGTGCAATATGATGATCGTACCTCTTTAGGTTATAGCTCTTCCCCCCTTGCTTCCCTAGAATCTCCATCCATAGAATGGGTTAGAGAGTTAGTCCATCTGAGGGTACTGAGATTAAGTGGTATTGATCTGTCCAAGGCATCTCTGACGAAGAATTGGGCTAAGCCAATATCATTTCTTGCTGATCTCAGAGAACTTCACTTATCTGCTTGTGGCATTTCTAGTCCGCTTTTACCAATCCATGAGTTCCATAATCTTTCGCGTCTATCAACTCTGAAAATGAATTTCAATGAAAACCTAGATTCGCCAATCTCACCTCAGATTGCTAATCTTACTTCCCTTGCAGTTCTTGAACTAGCTGGTTGCTTTAATTTGCAAGGCTCGATTCCTTACCTTCCTCAGATTAAACGGCTGGATGTAAGAGCCAATGAATATCTCCAAGTAAATCTTTCAAAAATGTTTCAACGTCAATGGCCAAGACTCCAAGAACTTTTGATTTCTGTGACTAGTGTAAACGGATCGATTCCAAGTTCCATATCGAATGCTCCACTATTGGTTAGTCTGTTTGCATCAGATTCCGCAATCAATGGATCCTTACCTACAACAATTGCTGCTCTTTCAAAATTGCAGTACCTTGACCTCTCTGACAACGACATAACTGGTAATGTACCTTCTTTTGGATCCAATATGAAAAGGTTACAATATCTATCCTTGTTTCAAAACAATTTGCAAGGACCGATACCCGAATCAATTTGCGAGCTTAGTTCTCTTCAACAATTCAAGTTAGACCGTAACAAATTAACTGGACCAATACCAAGTTGCATCACCAAGCTTCAAAGTCTCAGAGTGTTTGATATAAGTGATAACGCGGTTGAGGGCATCGTTTCATTGAACTCGTGGATCAGTAAGTTAAACCTGACTGAGCTAAACCTTAACAGTAATAGCATCACTGTGGAAATTGCTCAGCAACCATTCCCATCTCAATACCATATGGAGAGTTTAAAGCTGCAGTCATGCAACATTACAGGAGACATCCCGGATTTCTTCTGCAAATTTACTAATCTTGATACACTGGAATTGTCTGGTAACAATCTTACGGGAGCTATCCCATCTTGTCTCTTTAAACACAAATATCTTCGCAATTTAGATCTCTCGAGAAACAAGCTCCAAGGTACCTTACCACATGCTTTTCATTTTGATGATACTCAATTCATATCCATTAATTTGGCGAGCAACTTTCTAGGAGGTTCACTTCCTGTTCCCTCTCAAATGAATATGGTTTTCGATCTGTCACAAAATCAGTTCACTGGTGAAATCCCTTTTGAAGTCGGAGAAAGGCTTTCTAAAGCTCGCTATGCTTCATTATCTAGTAATCAACTATCAGGTCCAATTCCTCACTCATTCTGTTCGAACAAAGCCTTGGAAATGGAAATCAGCCTTGGAACTCTTGATCTCTCCAATAACACCTTGAGTGGAAGTATACCTTCAAGTTTGGGAAATTGCAGCTCTCTCTTTTTTCTACACCTTGGCATAAACAATCTCACTGGATATGTTCCGAATGAGCTTGCACAGACAAATATAATGTATCTCCTTCTGCACCATAACCTTCTCAAAGGTACTTTCCCAAACTTCATTCAAAAACTTGAGGGACTGACATATCTTACTTTAGGAGACAACAAATTTGAAGGCAATATACCAACTTTCATTGGCTCATTTAAAGATCTTCGGATTCTCTCTTTAAGGGGAAACTCATTCAATGGATCTATTCCCAAAGGTATTAGCAATTTGGATCAACTACAGATCTTAGATTTATCATTTAACAATCTATCTGGTTCACTAGAAGGCAAGCTTGGAAATCTGACAAAGCTAACAAGTAGACCTAATGACACAAACGCACTTTTTAGTGGCGGTAGGTTTGTTACAGATCTTCAACTTCTAATAGGGATCAAAGGGGTCTCACGAAACATTCAACGCTTACATGGTTACAGTTCAGGAATCGATCTATCAAGCAACATTCTCGAAGGAAATATCCCAGAAGAGATAGGTCTACTTCAAGGGCTTTCAATGCTTAACTTATCAAATAATAATTTACATGGGAAAATACCGGAGAGGGTTGGCAACATGACCGGTTTAGAGTCACTGGATCTCAGTTTCAATAAGCTGTCTGGAGAGATCCCGGAGGAATTGGTATCCTTGAGCTATCTTGGGTATTTAAACCTATCTTACAATAATTTGAGTGGCAGAATACCTACAGATGTTCACTTCCAAACCTTGGGAGCAGACGGTTCAACTTTCATTGGAAACTATTATCTGTGTGGTGTCCCTACGAAGAAGCACTGCAACGGTGACCCTATCGGTCCTACAGGTGATATCACTGATGATAATACTAAGCTGAGTGCAGAAGATGAAGATGGTACAAGGGATAAACTGTTGTTGTTGGGTTCTGTCATTTTAGGTGTTGCAGTAGGGTTTTGGGGTCTATTCTTGGTTTTACTTTGTAGAAAAGAAAAATGGTGGTCTGTATACTGGAGAGTTGTTGATAATGTTGTTGATAAATTAACAAGATGTACCTGTACAAAGAGATAATTGAATGTCGTATGATTGTTTACACTTTTCTGAGTAGGAAATGTCATTTATGCATTATGAAAGGCAACAAGTACACAAGTCTACAACTATAAAAGAACATATTGCACAGCAAACATGAACCATATGCAACTTCATGATTGTAAACCACATTATATAACTAGGATAACAGCATATTGCTATTCAAATGAAATAAGCGAATAGGTTCTTTAAGTTTCGAAGTGTACATGAGATAACTTTGAGCAGGTACTGAGGATTCTCATTCTGATTCAGCCAACTCCAGGGTAACAGCAGCATTTGCACACACGTCTTGTTTTCCTGAATTAGAAACATGCCAAATTAATGAGAATCTTCCAAAGAGACTTGGGAAGAGATGGAGGGATTCAAGTGGTAAAACATTCATAAAGAAACAAAAACAACCAACAGACCTGTTCACATCATGTCTGATCTTCAATCAATTGCTACCTGTTCAAATATCTGACAGAAATGTCGGAGCTGGACCTGGGAAAGCAGAAGTCTGGCGGTGGAGTAACCCATTCTTCTAAAACTCGTTATCCAGTCGCTTAATAGAATTAGAGACTACATGTTTTCAAAATCTTATGAAATGGGAACTGCCCAAGTGCCGCCGGAAGCTGTTAAGGCAAGACTCAGGTAATACCTTGATACTCGTGCCTTCAATGTCGAGGCACCTGACAAGTTTCAATTTCCCAATATCTCTAGGTAATGCTTCCAAGTTCTTGCACAAATTGAACTTTAGCGTTCTTAAATATTTGTAACTTGCGATACAGTCAGGTAACTCTTTCACCTTCGTACCTGAGACGTCGATGCACCTAATATATTCCCAGGCTTCAATACCTCTAGGGAACGCTTGGAATTTAGTGCATTGAGAGAGGTCCAGAGTCTGTAAGTTACAGAGGCTAGTGATAGAATCAGGTAACGCTGTTATCATCGTACAAGAGATATTAAGATGCCTCATATTTTTCAAAGACCCAATATTTCTAGGAAGCCCTTGAAACTTACTACCACATAATACTAGCGTCTGTAAATTGTAAAGACTACTGAGATCATTTATGACATTACCGAGTTCGCAATGTGAGAGGTTTAGGTATCTTATATGTCTCAACTTGCTTATCGAAGAAGCTGGTAACTTCATGTTTCTGAAAGCACTCATGTCTAATACGCGCAAGTTCTTACTAGCAGTAAAGAAACCACCAATATCCAGATCCTTACCTGGCTCATAAATCGTAACAACTGTTCGCAATTTCTTTCCTCCAATCAAGGTCTTTGAAAATATTTTTAATGTACTTTCATCAGAAGCATATGATAACCTACGAACTTTCAAAACATCCGTCGTCTCATTTGCCTTCACTGTTGAGCATTCATATTTCCCAGCAACAATTCGCGCAAGGTCATGTATAAGACCATGCATTTTGCATGTTTGAACTTCATTAAACCCATCCTTCTCTATGTCTTGGAAAAAGGAATTTGACAACAGAATGTTGAAATATTCATGCCCAATGTCTTCGATTGATTTATCTGTTAGTTCATAAGGTGATTGCAGGAACCCTTCAGCCATCCATAATCTAATCAAAGTTTCTTTTTCAATCTTCCAGTCCTTCGGAAATATTGAGCAGTAAGAGAAACACTGCTTCAGATGAGCAGGTAAATGATCATAACTCAATTTAAGTATCTGCAAGATTTTGCTTTTACCATCTGGCATATCCCAAACCTCATTTTTACTGATAGATAACCAATCTTTTTCATCTTTTTTTGAGTGCATCAGAGTCCCAATGGATCTTGCCCCCCGTGACAAACCGCAACACTTTCTAGCTATCTCTTTTCCTATTTCTGTCATTCCAGGAGTCTCTAAAGCCCCACCAGGTGCAAATGCTTCTTCTTTAATAATAGACCAGCATTCATCTGCAGATATCTGCTGTAATATGTATGGAGGAATCGTCCCTTGAACAATTGATGCAACTTGGTTTACACGGGTTGTGACTAAAACTTTACTTCCCATAGCACCAACCGCCAACCATCTCTTCAGTGTAAACCATTCCTCGGCATTCTCATTCCATAAATCATCAAGTACTAGCAAATATTTTCTTCCAGTTAGTCTTTCTTGAACAAGGTTTACCAGCGTATCCAAACTAACAGATGAATCACACTTGGCTCTAGTCATTGATTCCATTATGCCTCCTAATATCTCATTGAAATCAAAATGATTCGACACGCAGACCCAGATTCTTGTTTCGAAGTGTTTCACTATTGAAGCATCTTTGTAAACCAACTGAGCCAATGAAGTCTTCCCAATTCCCCCCATACCCACTATAGGTACCACAGAAATTTTTTCCTTTTGATTCGTATCGCCTAATGCCATTGAGCTGATCAGCAACTCCACTATCTTTGACTTATCATTTTCCCGTCCAACAATTTCTGAATCCTCCCCAAAGGCTACAGTTTCTCGGTTTTTATGCCCACTACTGCGACCAGAAGTAGAAGTACTACTACTAACCATCTGCAGCTGAAATCTATCCTTCTCTTTACAAATTTCATCAAACATTTTATTGATATGTTTGACTTTACGAGCCATCTTTAAGCGAAATGCAAGTGGGTTGGAAGATGAAACAAGATCGCATACCTTGAATTTCAGTCTGCCCATTACCCGCCGCCGCATAACTTCATATGAGAACTCATCCAATACATCATCAGCGTCATAAGCAGCATCTTTAAACCGTTCCAGCCAAAGTCTCACTGAGCTATCGCTTAATTGCTTCTTCTCAGCGTCATCTGTTACCGCTGCAATCATCTGCAAGGTGCTTTGAAGCCTTTTAAGGTCATCCTCGACACCCCAAGCCAAACCAATCTCTTGAGCAATAACATGACCCAACTTCTTCAAGATTTCAGTTGCACCAGTAACAAGAATCATTTCAGCCGCCATGAGAACTCCCTTGCTGAAGGTAGCACCTCAGAAAGTCAAACCAACTTCGATGAACAACTTAGCAAGAAACTGAGAAACCAAAAAATGTTTATTAGTTCAATAATAACATTATGTTGCAATGGACTTATCCATCAAATCCTTGAAAGATAAGAAGATAACATGTCAACTTTGTTTGTATTCAAAGATTCTGTTTAAAGTCAATAATAGACAACCACCTACCCCAACTTGGGCATTCTGAGGAACATACCTGTAAAAGGGCATGTTTTGATGGGGAGAAGCATTGCAGACAGTTTTGGTTTACTTCACTGCTTGCAGGGCCTATAATCATTCATGTTATTATGATTGTAGGTTGAACCTTTTTTACCATTTTACCTTCGCAAGGTTCATCATTTCAATTCGCATAAAAAGGGCTCATAAAATAAGATTAAAACAAATGAGACCAATGAGACTACAAACAAAAGAATATAAAACAGCTAAAAAGGGCTCATCATTTCAATTCGCATAAAAAGGGCTCATAAACAGCTGCAGCAGACAAATGAGACTACAAACAAACTTTAGAGAGGATATATATTTACTGATCAAACTTGGAACACAATACAGCTCTCATTCGATGTTTTACATTTGATACATGTAAATGGGAACAAACCCAGATCTGATTGAATTTTCAAGCTGCTATATTTGACTACATTTTTAACCCCCCCAACACTGACCTACTTTTGACACCCAACAACAAATTAAAATTATAAAATAAAAACGAAAATGATGAAATGAACATTGTACATTGCTTTCCGAGGAAATTTCACACCAACTGATTATGTTTTGTGTTACAGTTTACAAAGTGTAAATAATGAAACAACACGAGCAGGGGTGATGGCGTTACTTGTTCTTGAATTCCCGCCAAACTCTAGGGTATGCCAAGTGGTAATTGTTCATTCTGCATTCCCTGTGTTCCTGAATTAAGACACAGATGAAAAACATTAAAGATCGGTAACTTCACCCATATGTTAAATACGACGCGACACTTAAATTAAAAGCAACTCAAATGTTGGACAACAAATTACAGAGTAAGCTTCTATGGCATAAGCTGATAACACTTCTTAAATAGGACCAAAATGTCGTAAGAGAAAATTTGGCTTTAAGTTATGGATGACAGAACTTGCTAAGCAAAACATTACACAAACATTTTGATATACTGCATACATCTCCTACAAAATTAACTTTTTTTCTGGTAACTTTTGGGCAAAAGATTGAAGCAGAGCAAATTTAAAATCCATGCCTTGTCAACGCTGTAATGGTAAGCTTTCTAGTTGCCAGGATTTCAAATTATGGCTTTGCAGCAATCTGTAAATGGCAATGGCAGTGCTGTAATTTCTTAAGCAGATTATTCGAATAGCTAATGGAGTGATAGCCATAAAAATGATTATCACATAATCGCAGAGTTTCAATAAGCATTACAGAAAATAAAATGGTTGCCTACCTATCAAGAAGAGCATTGACCTCCCAAAAGGAAGTTGGCACCAATGTCTAGCCTTCTAAAGCGTACGTCGGGACCTACAAAACAGCAATAACAGATAAATTTACTAATCTCCAGTACTGAAGTATAAATTAATTTTTCACGCTTCTCAATTTTTTCGGTCAATATAGTGAGGCAGAATTCTACGATTGCATTGGGAGGCAAAAATGAAAGGCAGAACTTATTCAAGTATAAGCCAAATTTCCGCATTTTCAAGGGTGATTTTGTGAGGTTCCTAAAAACTACCAACTTCTAGATCTATATTTAGATAGTACAAAAATCTACTTTTCAAATACTAAAACAATACCAGAACAGAACAAACAACTTCCACTCTACCTCGAGCATGTTCTCTTCAAGGAGAAAATTCGGTCTTGTAGAATTTGTACCCGAAGAACCATCATATTGAAGGATCCTAAGTTTCCCCTCCTGCATTGTACAACCACCATTTCACCAATTCAAGACATTAGTTTATTAAAGTAACAACAAAATAATTGAGGCCTTGGGTTTCCTAAAATCTTCACCTTTGTTCCGTAAACAAGCCCTCCTCCAACCAAAGGATGAAAGCATGCTACATTAACCTCATCTTCTGCACTTGGAAGCACTCTCACAAGCTCCATATCCGATACTCTATATACCTATTTAATGAAAGATAATAGTGAGTAAGGCTAATATTCTCTGAAAAAAGCGACCAACAAATGTAATTTCACAGTTGAGAAAACTAAATGGCTTTCAAGAGTTATCTACCAATGCCTGCAGAACTTTAAAAGCAATTTTTCCCAAGGATTACAAAAGTTTTTTAGTCAGCAAAACATGTAAAATAAATAAAACAAGAGAATAAGAATGTTCACCTCTAAAATTGTATAAATAGGCATCGTTGTATCTGCATCGATGACAAGACTTCTAAGAAGTGAGCTATGCCTTCTACCATATGCCAGTAATATGTGTTCTGATGTTGGGGAGAACTGCAACCATAAATACTGCGTAAGTAATAAGTATGAAGTAGTGTGATGTATGGAAGAGTCTCAATTCACGACTTTGAATAAGATACTTAAACATAATGTCAACTTTATAAATCAAAGTACACATATTAATCAATCGAAGTACACATATTAATCAACTTTGAATAAGATACTTTACTACAGGAGCATACTAAACATATCAATTTTATCAATCGAAGTATTATGAGAATTTCTAAAGTTCAGCGATGGACAAGATTATACTTCTAATATGTTCGGCAAAATCAATCGAACAACAGGTATATATTTCGGAATTTCCATGAAAAAAATTTGTTAGGCTTGTGAAGTATAGTTGTCAGGCAGAGCCCTCGTTTTGGATCTCCACTGGAGTTGCGGTGGTAGTTGCCTGATAGTATTCATCAGCTGAACAAGGATGGTTCGCTACTTCATTCTTTCTGGTTGGGCTTTTTCGAACAAAATATTCCCACTCAGCAATATGTATAAAATTTTAACATAAAAACACCATTCTTTTTGTTTAGGAACTTCATTTTTCAGTGGACTCATACAAGACTGGCCAATATATTACTTTCTACCAAATCTTGGCACAAAGACTGTAGTAGGTATATATAGTCTCTTGGTGGATACTTTGTAAATAAAATTAATTAATGATTATGCACATTCAGTTGAACGTGCAGATAGCTGATAACTATGAATAACTCTATATAATTGCTTGAGTAGGTCTTTGGAAAGAACCAAACCTGTATAGAAGTCAAACAATGAGCAGCTCTTATTGCCCGTGATGCAAGCACCAGACCAAAGCTGTACACCGGGAAAAAAAAACAGCATATGGTTAGGGAGACAAGGAGTGGTTTCTACATTTGACAACAAACTGTGAAGATCAATCATAAGAGAGCATAGAAGAAGATTACGTTGCTTCCTCGAGCGAATATATGCGAAGCTCGTACATAACTTGATGAGCTGAAATTGGATGACGTGTAGGGGACGTTGAGGCGCCGGTTTCATGGTTCACGTGCGATTGCAATCCAGGGTCAGCTTCCATGTGAGGAAGCGTACATGCAACACATGCTGCTAAAAACCTCCCACAAGGTGAAAAGTGGGCACCCATTTCACTGTCACCGTAGATACAAAGATGTCAACATGCAGCTAAATATAGACTGAGATCCTACCTCAACATAACAAAAAGGAAATAGCAACAAAAAAAGAAGGTAGAGGCCTTCAGATTTCGTAAGCAAGCTAGCAGAAAATAAAATAGAAACTGGGTTTTTTTTCCTTCCAAAGAAAAAAACAAAACTAGAAAAGAAAAGAAAAGTAAACAGCCTAATTACGAAATTCGGGACTCATTTAATTGCTTCATTAGGAGCTCAGTCCTAACTGTACTGTTTTACCTCCCCGATCAAGATGCTCGCAAAGATCTATTAACTTAACCAGCAACTCTCCCAACTGGACTAACTAGCTTTGGAACTTAACATAACCAGCAACCGCTCTGCGTGCTTAGAAACAGGGCATGGACATCCTAACTCTAACAAGTTCGGCGCCTTCATTCCTAGTTATGGAAGGGGGCCTAGCAATATCTCTCTCCCTAACATTTTAATAATTCACAATAGGTTTATCTGCGCCAGAAACTTAAGTTGATTTGAAACCAAGGATACTTGAATAATCAGCAGTCCCATGGAAATAAAATGACAGGTTAACAAAATCACGGTTAAGAAAAAAAAAGTAAAGAATAAACATACCTACAAAGGACAGCATGTGGGATAACTAAGCGACATTTCCCTGCGTCAAGCAATGCACAAGGATCTTTGATATCATGTGGCCAAATTCTAAGTTTTACAGTGCAAGGTAACTCGGCAGCAGCGGCGGCGGCAGCCAGTGATGTTGCAAGTTCAGACTCAGTCCTACCAACCACTGGTTGAGGATCACTTCCGCTGCTTCTAATATTAATAAAACTGGCACCTTCTCCAGATGCAGATAATGCCGCAGCACGAGAACGCGACGAACGATGACGTAGACCCGATCGTCCACCTATTCGAGGATGACTCGCACCAGTCAATACTGATGGATCCACGTTACGCGTAACCAGATTAGGTGCCAAGTTGTCAGACGCAATAGTACGAAGAAATCCAGCTGAGTTTTCATGGAGGGCACCATTTAAAGAAAGCATTGGATGTAAACCAGCTTGGCTTTGGCCCAATAACCACCCTTGCAGGAAAGGTAACTCCCAAAACATGGGGTCACCAAAAGGAAAAAACTGATGCATTTGCCCAATTTCACCATTCCGTAAAAGCATCTGTAGGCCAGCATTACCAGATAGGTTTGAAAGATAGATTCCAGGTGTGACTTCGATGTTCGCCCTAGATTGTGTAGCGGATGTTTGGTCAATGTTTCTACCATGTGACGAACCAATGATGGGAGAATTATTTTGATGAGTGACACCAATAGGTTGCCCTTCAGTAGTCTCCATAACGTCCATCGCAGAGTCAGGCATTGCATTTTCCATCTCGCTTGATAAATTATTGCTTGACGAATCTTCTGGTGCATTATATGAGCTTGAAGGTATCATCGGAGATACATCCATTGGAGATACCAAATAGTCATCCTGAGTCTCTATATTTACATCTATTTGAGGCTGCAAAGAAGCAGAAGGGTCAACCATTTGCTGCAAATTAATAGAGCCAACAGATCTATTCCCATGGTGCAAAGATGTTCTTCCTTCCTCTGTAGCAATTGTGGGCCAGAACATGAACGGAAAAGGTAAAGAAGACGTATTAGTTTCTGTGTGTGCACGGGCCCCAGAATGAACGTTTGCAACAAATACAGCAGGAGGAGGATAGTGCAAGTAACCCGGAGATGTTGCCAGTGTCATTGGAGAATCTGGAGAGTCGAGATCATTGACCTGCCAATTGTCCAATGACTTGCATTAAAACACAGATAGCAATGGTAACTAGTTAATGAAACGGCAATTCAAGTTGTGTTACCTCGGCAGTTAAAAGAAATGGAGCAGCATGCGGGTGAAAATGCACAGCCCGAAGCGACCGCCTTGTCTTCAATACAACAATTGGTTGTGATCCCTCCCCTCTTTTATTGTAGTGCCATATGTACAGCTTTAACAGAAATTCAAATGTCAAATGTACAGAAAGACACAGCAGTGTAGAAGTTGAATTTAATTTAAGATACAATAAATGAGGTGCAGAAAATGACCAATCTATATAAACATCTTACCTTGTGACCTGAAGCTACAGCCAGAAGCTCCCCTTGAGCGTGGAAAGCTATAGAAGCAATAGGACGCACTGCAATGTGGTTAGAAGTTAGATGAATCACACACTAAGAATTTCGACATAAGATATTCCATGGAATAATTTACAGAGAGAGGAATGAAGAAAATTACAAAAATCACGTGATCCTAAACATTCTGCAGTGTTTGCGTCCCACAAGCGGACCTCATGGTCCAAGCTTCCACTTGCAAGTATCTCTGGGTACACTGGATGGAACCTAACCTGAAAACATCCATTGTAACATGAGCTAAGAAAACAATGGATTCAAAAGTATAAAAAGCTTAAATTATCATCGGCATGTTATTCAGTATAAGGTAATTTTAGACAGGTAATTCGAGAAAAATATCCAATTTTGTCTTATATAACTTGTTGAGACTGTTGCTTACCACCCATGGCGTTCTTCGATGACCACTCAACACCTTCAAACAGTTCCCAGTCTGACAATCAATAATCTTGACTGTGTGGTCACCGCTGTGACAACAATAATAGCACAATGTTTAGCCAAGGAAGATGATGATGTCATAAAAAAAACACCATCGGTTGATTACATATAGTGGAATATAAAATTATTGACTTACTGCGTAGAAGCAAGCGTTCTTCCATCAGGACTAAAAGCTGCTGCTATGGTCGACCTTGGAGGAGGTACCAAAGGACAATATTTGGCAGATATGTGCTTCAAGGATTCTGCCTCTACCCTGAAACAAAAATTAGCAATTCCGTATTCTTTAAATTTAAATTGTCTAATAGATAACAACTACCTTCGACAGATCAATGGCATCCTTATGATTTCCAAGACTGGATTTATCAAACAATATTTTGAATTTGTAATCCCAGAAAGTAGAATTAAAGGTCTGTCAAACTGACAACTCATGTGACACTAATATCATCTTACCATCCTAACAGCCCTTATACTAATCCATTTCCATAACTGTAAAACAAAGCCAAATGCTTTTAACAAATTTGTTTTACTTCAAAAGAATTTCCCAATTGCAGAACCCCAGATGGTGGTTAAAAGCAATACAGTCTACAGGTTCACAATAAAATCCAAAATTCAGAAAATAAATTCCATTTAGAACAACCCGATACCATCGAATTTGATAAAGGGATGTTGTAAAAATCACTTACCAAGAAATTAAACCACGTTTAGCATCAATAATTTCGCAATTCAACCCATTTCGATCCCCATGAGTATCTCCCCACAGCCTTTTCGACGTATGCTTCGATCGAGGACAAATCTCCCTTCTCGCTAACAATTCAAACACATTCTTACCACTACACAAACAAACAACATCACCAATTAAGCTGCATGCCTTCCAAGGATCCAAAACACATAAATCCAATCAAGAAATAGAAATCACAAACCTTCGCCTCGACGAACGAGGAATCTGTGCAGGAATTTCAACAGGTTGTTTTGAAGAAGAAGTTGAAGGAACATTTGCATCATCAATTAAAGAAGATCTCATCATTTCATTCCTCCCAAAAAATTCCATAATTTTACACCCCCTTCTTCAAAATCAAAACTTATGAATCCAAATCACAAATCAATCACCCTGGATATCATAAAATCACATACAAACACATAATTCAATCAAATAATTCACTAAATCAGCCAAAAAAAAAATCACAAAAAAAAAAAAAAATCCAAAGAAATACCTATTTCATGAGGTATGGATATACATAGAGAGATCTGAAATCAAGGAATCATGAAATTCAATTCATTACAAATTCCCAATCATCATCTCCATCAGGAACCCTAATTTCTCCTTGGTGTGCCCTAATTTTTTTCAAAACTCTGTCGCTCCTCCTTTTCTCTTCTTCTTCTTTTTTCTTCTCTCTCTTTTTTAGTTTTTTGAGGCGGAAATTCTTTTGTTTCCCCTAAATTATATTGCGATTACATCTTGACCGTTGGATGTTTGTGATTACCACTAAACAGAACGTTAGTTTAGTTTAATTTTGATTTGATTAATTAGGTTTAGCTTAATTGGGTTTATGATCAACGGTGTGAAGTGAATCTGTGTTTGTTTTGGACTCCCTAAACTTTCTAGGGTTATGTTTCTGTTCTACTGTGCCAGGTTTTGTTTTTTTTGGTCCATACCCAATTTGATTTTGGAAAGAGTGATTGATTCTTAACGGACGGAGGGAAAAAAACTAAAGCAAAACCGTCACTTTTTATTATTATTATTTGTGGGTCTTAGTGGGTCCAGTCCCTCGGGAGATATGCAGGGGTGGCTTTGTGAGAGGCGGGTTTTTTTTCATGGTTTTTCTCTCGGTTCGTTAAGAGTTTTTGTTTTGGAAATGGTGCAGCTAGTTGTTCTTATAATGGTTCGTTAAAGGTGTGCATAACTTTGAAACCAATAGGATTGTGACCGAAACAGATGTACACGGAGCCTTTATCGAGTAGTGGAGTCTTGATCGCTCGGTAAAAACTACACCGATCGGTTAATTTTTTGTTTCCAACTGTAAAGATTCCATCTCTGCCTAATCATGCTACTCTCTTATTCATTGGTTATTTTGATATTACTTTTAATTTTAATCCATAAATTTTAATTTTAGCGGTTGATTTTCAAAGGGATAGATGGAGGCCTAATACATTGTAGAATACGTTCATTTTCGGTTAGATTACAAAACTTTATAAGAGGAATATGTTGTAGATACAAAATAGCGCACAACCAATAGGAACGCGAGATATTCATTTGTCAACAGGCAGTTGAAGGCGAAGACAATGGAGACCATTAGCTACAGGCGAAATTAACAAGTTTACTACGTCACTCCTAACGTACGCGATGACGTCACAGAAGTCACACAAAACATGTGAGGGTCAACGCGATATCAACGCAGCAACCAGGAGATAGGGCGATCGTATCTCCCTCTCAGATCCAAATTAAGGGGCTTTATTAGCTGTCCTCCACTATGTATAACCCCTATAAAAGGGATCAGGGGCCATTGTATGAGAGAGAGACCTTTTTTGTGAGTTTGTGTAAGGAATTTAGGAGAGAGAAAGTTATTTGTTTTGCAATTTAGGGTTTTCTAAGATTGCATTTGGAATTTGTTTATGTTCTTAATGAAAATAACTTAGAGATTTTATTATCATGTCTTAGATTTTCTTTAGATTACTACTTGGGCGTGACAGTGGGATTTTCCGTAGTCACATATGTCACCGAAAAATTAGTTTCAAATTCGTCTCCATTTGGGTTTTATAAGAAAAATGATGTCGAAATGTCAAGATAATGTCATTCTAACCATATCATTAGATCTTTCCCCTTTATAATGAACGCGCAATTGGGGAATATATAAAATAATTGGTGGATATAAATTAATATCCCCATCCAATAGTTTCTGTTAATGGTGTTTTTTAGGGTTGGAAATACGAAACTACCCTATAAAAAAATAAAAACTAAATCAAACCTAAATATTCCCCACTCCCTTTCAAATTCTAAATATTCCCACTCCCTTTTAAATTCTCTTCTCCTTCTCTGCTGGCTCCTCACTTTGAAAACTTTTTTTTTTACATTCGGAAGTGACGAAGACCATGCCGGAATTGATGAAGATCATGCCAGAAGTAATGAAGACCATGCCGGAAATGATGAAGATCATGCCGGAAGTAATGAAGACCATGCCAGAAATGATTGCCAGAAGTGATGAAGACCATGCCGAAAATATAATTAAAAAAAATCACCGCCTGTATTGTATTAGTGATGAAGACCATGCCGGAAGTAATGATGACCATGCCGAAAGTGATGAAGGCATTGTAAGTTATTTATCGAGCACGCCGGCACTATTTTTCGGCATGGTCTTCATCTTGGGAGTACCCATTTTTTGGTATTGACTATAAGTTTGTAAGTTGTGAGTACTCATTCTTTAACCAAATTCCCATTACCTCAAAAAAATTCCTTATACTCTCATCCTAGTGAAGTGATTATGATTTATACTGATCATTATCAGACTAATCTATTAACTTAGTTAATTATAATTAACCACTAAACATGATTAGTGAGGGAAGATTATGAATTAGTTAAAATACATGGATATGGTGTAACTCTGCTTTACTATGTAAATCCCTATTCTGTCCTATTATCGTTTCCTCAATTACTTTCTATATCCCAAATTACGCGTTCTTTATAATACCTAAAACTCTATGACCAACCACTTTGTTTTAGTTTTCCACTTCTTTTCAGTGGTGATAGGATTTTGTTTCGGAAAAATTGTTAGATATTTGACCAACCACTTTGTTTGAGTTTTCCACTTCTTTTCAAGCACTCAAGGCAAAAGAATTTATTATGCAGAACAGAATGGGATTTCAATTTCTCAAGACGACATGGGCTGCGTTTGGCATCGCTCGAATTAAATTTCTAGGTAGTGCAAGTACCTAGAATTTTAATTTTAGGTGGTTTCGACTACCTCGCGATCGCCTCCTGAGATATTACCAAAGTCGCGCTCTCATCATTTCAGATATCCCTTACTACTTCCTTGATAATACATTTTTCCCCTTTTCCCTCTAATAATAGGTAGTTATTTTTCAGGTATCAACAGTACGTAACATTCAATCTGTGCACATCTAAAAAAATGGTGATAACACACTGCACTTTACTGGTACGAAGTATGATTTGTTCACACTAGTGTTCATCGGGTGTGTCATGCTGGACAACAAACAAGCCTCCTGGTGTGGTTGCCAACTATTTTAGGGGTAATTTGATATTAGGCTTACTTGTCCTAGTCACAACAAGTACAACACCCTTTCTTAAAAGAAGTAAGTGAGAGGAGATCCTTTTCATGGTACTATTTCCTTCCTTATATTGACTTTCGCTAAATCCCTCATTTCTATGACATTATCACACGTGTCTTTTAACCTTCCATATCTACTAGTACTGTTGTTCCTTTCTAATTAACCTTACTTTTTTCCTTAATTTCTTCCATATCCTTGGTTCCCATGGATAATCCCAATGGAACTTGGGCTTAGTCCCCAAGTTCATATCTGGCTTCATGGACTTGGGCCTCTTTTGAGTATACCCTCCATCTAATAATAGGTAGTTAACTTTCAGGTATCAATAATAAGCAATATTCAATTTGTGTACATCTGAAAAAATTGTGATAACACATTACACTTGACTGGTACTAAGTCTGGTTTGTTTACTGCTAAGAGTGTTTATTCTCTCATTTCTGGAAACCATCACAAGCATGAGACTATTCTGGAAATTGCAAGTCATTAGAGTAAATTGTAAGTCATTCCTAGAATAAAATTGATTGTTTGGAAACTATATGCTGATGTTTTGCCTTTGAATACTAAAATAGTTGTTTTGAATATTTTATTTTTAATTTTGGAATAATGGAAACTAGTACCCACTTGTTTATTGAAAGTCCTACTATGAGAGACATTTGGTTCAATCTAGGGGTTCCTTGCCCTTCATGTACCAATAACTTCTTTGGATGGGTAAAAATTGGCTTTCTCATCCTTGGAATATATGATCAAATTTATGTCTGCTTTACTTGGTTTATCTAGAAATATAATAGAATGTTATTTGATAGGATTAACCTAGTCTGATAGACTTAGTTACTTCTCCAATGGGATATTAATTACCCGTGAACCAGTACAATAAGGGTAGAAGCTTAATTAAAAAAATATGTCCATTAATGTCACCAATCGCCAGTAGTGCATTTCCAAATTGATGCTTCTTTTAAATATGAGACAAGCGGTGTGGGGTTGGAATGGATCTTATATAGAATCTGTGAATGATAGGTTTTACAAAAATGTGTCTTAAGTTTTTATTGTTCAATTGGACTAGTAACACCGATATTTCTTCCGGTTATACTTTATCAATTCTGATATGTAATTGAGGGTAAAAAATTTGCTCTAGCATTTTTTATCTAACAGATTTGTGACCGTTAGATACAGTAGATGTGACATTGTCTAACGAACAGACTAACCATAGCTAATTTCATTAAATTTCGTCATCTTCTTTTGAACATCTCAAATCAATAAATGGTTGGATGGAAAGAGGTAGAGATTTGTTAATTAGATATAGATCGAACTGATATGTTAATAGCTATATAGTTGGAAAAAATACTTAGATACAATAAATCGAATTAGGTTCAAAGCACTTGACAAGTAAGTAAAACTAAGTCCCTAATTCTAAATACGAGTACTCGTATATGAAGATGAAGACGAATATGCTTTAGGCGACGATGAAGCAGTCACAAATCATGTGATGGTATTTTCATTTATCGTCCTTGTCTTCCTAATTACATTATAGTAATACCCATACCCTCCCATAAAAAGAACAATGATCGATCACCAACGACCCCTGTGATGATCATAAGCCAATTTCGCAAAACAGAGTTCTCCGCATCGGCATTTTTTTATATTTTATCATAGAAAAACAAAGGCAAAAGCTATTGCACAGATTTCAGTCTAACAAAAATATCCTGCTTAGAACTCACATGTCTAAAAGCAGGATGTAAAAGATCAAAAAAAAAAAAAAAAAAAGATTTTGGCCACACCAGTAACCAAAAAAACATAGAACTATTTCAGTGGCTTAGAGTAGATATATTGAATGCAACAACATAGTGAGTTATCCGAATCACTCAAGGGTGTTTTAATGCACATTCAGAAGTGAGATACCTTATATTAAAAGTGGAAGCTTCCCAAACAAAAAAACTGTTGACCAGTGAACATGAGTCCAGTTGATTGGTCACCATTCCAAACGTATTATTAGTTCACTTCAAAATTTGTTTTTATTACATCGATCATGCAGTCGTGTACGTCACCATTTCAGGGACACGTGTGGTATTTTTTTAGTCATATTTATCCTTTGGGTCTTACTTTCCTGTTTTTGGAGTTTAAGAGTCATGGGTTAGTTTAATTTATTTTTTTCTATGATTTCAATTAGATATCGATTAAAGATCAGCCATGAATCAAACAAATTAAATTGGAACTTGAAAAAGAAAAGAACACCGTTAAGATAATTATGGTGAACAAGTCGAGTGCACATGCATTGCACATCGGCGAAAGTTGTCCCTGAAAAAGTGGGGGTACAACAACCTCACCCAATAATTCGCTTAGCAATCTGTATGGACTAACTCCAATATACTTTTAAGAGAATCAACTAGACAGTCAGACTCAATCTTAATATAAAGTATATCAAAGAGTTATATCTCAATTTCTCGATTCAATCCTTACTCAAGCAAATAGAAATCTGAGAGTCTAATTGAATACAAGAGAAATTAACTTGAACGGTACCAACGATCAATATTCAAGTATCAATCAATTTCAATCAACAACCAAAGGTCGGATTTCCCAATTGACTGTGAAAAAATAAGGGTACCCAAATATACCTCAATCTAAAACTTTTCCACCTATAAGTCCTTTTCCGAAAGTGATTGTTTATGGACTGAGTCGAGACAATACAACTAATCGGTTCATACTTCATGTGATCGTCTATGGATACGAGATCGAGACAATACAACAACGAAGTATGTTTACTTGATAATAGGTTCGGACTTAACCAAACTCTAGGGATTGTCTATCAAGTAAAATAGGAAATAACGTTTGTGCGATTTACTTTAAATTATAATAAACACAATTATAATTGCGGAGAATAAAAATAAATGACACAACAAGATTTTGTTAACGAGGAAACCGCAAATGCAAAAAAAACCCGTGACCTAGTCCAGAATTGAATACTCTCAGAATTAAGCTGTTATACAAAATCAAGCCAACTTCGTATAGTTAAGACCAAGCAACTAAACCTATAGTTCACCTAGTTTCCTCAGTATCCCTGCGCCTCCAACTTGCAGTAAGTCACGCACTTGGAAAAATTCCTTTGGTTCGTATTCCAAACAGTAAAAGGAACAACAAATCTGTTCGGTAACAACTCTTTTCAAACAACGTAATATGAGTCTGACAAAGGCTCTTCCGTTTAACCAATAAACTCCTTTGTCGGGTCCTTAGATCAATCTCTCAACAACTACCGAAGTAATTGTTAGACTATGCAATCAATACTATTAATCACAAAGAAGTGTATTGATGCCGATCTACTCAACTAATCAATCCAATCTATCACAAAGATAAATCGATTATAGTTGGATCCATTTCCAGCCGAAACAAGTATTGTGCACACCAAAGATTATGAACCCAAAAAGTCTTCCTGTCTTCAAATCTTCTTTGATCTTCAATCAACATCTGCACACAATCAACTTGAATCTCTTGTGATCAATCACACACAGAACGGAGTCTGTTAACGTCAAAAGACGTCTTTAGATCTACAAACAGTCTAAAGATCCCCGTCAAAACTTCGATCTAGTTTGAGTGAATCTTATATCAGAAGAGAAGATTCTCAAGCATAAACAAACTAGGTGCAATCAAAGTTCAATAACCGTTAGTAAATCAAATCAATCCAAAACTAAAATAAACTGCAATTATCTAGTTTCCCACCAACGGTACTAATAGAGCTTATCAATCCCAAAGAAGTCTTTAAACCGAGTGGCCGTAAGATATTTCTCCTAATTAGGGTCCTTTCCTCTCCGAAAGGCGGCTCCACCAGTAACAACACAACTGAGGTAGTTTTACTGGCTCTGAGGATTAGTTTGCTAGATATGCAAACTTCAATATTTATAGACAAAGGAAGTTTGGACACCAAGGAATTTCCAAAACCGAATATTCTCAAAGATATGCAAAAAACACAAAATCTGTTTTCATAACTCCTGGAAATGCACTGTCAAAATATTGACCGAAATCCCAATAGAAAAATCTATAATCAGTAAATGCACATTACTAATTATTATTTTCTAAAGATATGCATTTAATTGATGGAAATTAAATAGCATATAAAAACTAAGAAACCTTAATTAAAAGATTCTCAATTTATTTCCATCCTGGGATTCTCCTTTTGCTATTAAGGAATATCTTTGAACAATTAATGACAAGAGTTACTGCACATGTTCAAAGTATGTCGACATCTTTACTTTGCAAGTCCTTTTTCATACTTACAATCTTGGAACCGATTTGCCACACTTCCAAACGAATTTAGAATTGGTTCATCTGACTTCCAAGAACTATGTGATTGATTATCCTATCAAATCACCAATCATGGGTTTCACGGTTCTACCAAAAACAAGTTCGGTTCTACCTCCATGTGAGTACTGTGCATAGTCACGCTAGTTACCAAAACTCGGTTGACTAGGTACTAGGATCGGTTCCCCACATACTTATGGATACTACCTGTATTTGGTGCACATGTCCATAGGATCGGTTCCCCCAAAACTACAAACTTATTATACATGTTCATAGGATCGGTTCCCCCATCTAATAAAAACATGTTGCACCTCTTACAAGGATCGATTCCCCTCTTGTAAATTTGTTGCACCTCTTACTAGGATTGGTTCCCCAATGGCTAGATAAAAGTTTTTATTTACAAGGCATCGATCATACCATCTTGAGTGATTACTTAAGATCGGTTTCACTGATAAAAGTCATACCAATACATAAGTCAGGCCTTGTGAATAGTTTTACCAAGATACATAAACAAGTTTATGGGCGGTTATACTAAACACACATATTGGTAATTCAAAATAGATTTGCAATGAATAACAATACCAATAAGTCTAGCGATTTCCCTTTCGATTCACAAAACGAGTTTATGAACTTAATTCCTTTAAACGAATGTAAAACATTGTTTCCTAGGATGAAATCTTCACTCATACCCATACATAATCACAATAGCATTCATATGATCATGTCGATGTCTTATATACAAAGTTAAATGGTTAAGCAATAAACCTCGTATTGTATTCCTTTATACTATGTCTAACTAGAGTATCATACACAGCTTCGCAATTATGTTTTCAATATGCACGACTTGAAAGATACGTTAGGGAATGAAACAGTTCAAGTCAAATATTACTAACCTCAAGAGGAAGGATGATGTTGTCGTTGTAGCTCAATACTTCTTCACATTCTTCAAGTCTTCATGTAATACTTGTAAGTCTCATATCCTAACACTTTCAAGCTAACCTATACGAAGTTGACTCTAGTATATAATCAAGCGACTCTTTAAATGAGTTTTGAGTCACTAAAATATGACAACCAAACTTGACATACCAACGCTTGGTGGGTTCAACAGAGCTATGCTCTAACAGATTGATTCAACGCATAACCTGTGATATTTCAATTATATAACAAAATATAATGCGGAAAAGAAATAACACAGACTCCATAAGTTTTGTTAACGAGGAAACCGCAAATGCAGAAAAACCCTTGGACCTAGTCCAGATTGAACACACACTGTATTAAGCCGCTACAAACACTAGCCTACTACAAACTAACTTCGGTCTGGACTGTAGTTGAGCCCTAATCAATCTCACACTGATCCAAGGTACGGTTGCGCTCCTTACGTCTCTGATCCCAGCAGGATACTACGTACTTGATTACCTTAGTTGATCTCACCCACAACTAAGAGTTGCTAAGACCCAAAGTCGAAGACTTTAATAAAAAAAGATGTATCACACAGAAAAGTCTACAAGAATAGATAAATCTGTCTCCCACAGTAATACTTACAAGTTTTTGTTCCGTCTTTTGATAAATCAAGGTAAACAGTAACCAATCGATAACCGGACTTATATTCCCGAAGAACATCCTATAATTATCAATCACCTCACAATAATCTTAATCGACTAGCGAAACAAGATATTGTGGAATCACAAACGATGATATGAAGATGTTTGTGATTACTTTTCTATCTTTCCTATTGGAATAATTAATCTCGATCCAATTTTACAATTGTACAAAATACGATAGAAACAGCAAGATCAGATCACGCAACTACAGAGAAAATAGTTGGGTCTGGCTTCACAATCCAAATGAAGTCTTCAAGTTATTAACCTACAGGGTCTCGGTAGAAACCTAAAGTTAAAGGAGAATCAGCTCTAACTTATACAACTAGTATCACATAGGAGGTGTGGGGATTAACTTTCCCAGTTGCTAGAGTTCTCCTTTATATAGTCTCCAAATCAGGGTTTGCAATCTAAGTTACCTTGGTAACAAAGCATTCAATATTCACCGTTAGATGAAAACCTGATTAATTCAAGCTAATATCTTTCAACCATAAGATCGAACTTAACTTGTTATACACAAATGAAATATACGTCATTTAGGTTTGTGTAACCGTACCTAAACGTGTACAAGTCGTTGGTTCAACAGTAGTTAACCAAATGGTTAGCCATATGAGCACTTTCATATCAACCATATTCACCTTCACCATTACTAGTCCAAATGACTCAAATGAACTAGTTCAAGAGTTGTTCAATTGCTTAGATCTTATAGAAGTATACAAGACACAATCGAAGCAAAATCGGTTTTGATTCACTCGAATCGATTCATGAACTTTATAGCCACGGTTTGCAAATATGCATTCCTTAGTTTATATATATTTAAGTTCACGAATAAACCAATTTTAGAAAGCAACACACTTAAGTATGCATACGGGTATGCGTACTTAAGTAACCGGATTTGAGTTTGTTTTGGTTTCCAAACTCAGCAGAAATTCACGGACATGAACTTTCCGCCAGTATGCGTACGGGTACGCATACTTAGGTAACCGGATTAAGTTGGTTTTGATTTCCAAACTCAGCAGAAATTCATGGACGTGACTTCCGCCAGTATGCGTACGGGTACGCATACTTACCCAGTCTCCATCAACCATTTAGTACACACACAAGTATGCATACATTTGGTTCCCGGTTTTGAACTTATACACTTATGCGCGAAAACATTATATGCTTATATCCAATGATGGTTACATGTTCTAAACTCTTTATTTCAATCATTGAAACATTCTTAGAGGATGTTAAATAGAGGTTATTCACACACTATATTTCATCAAAGCAATTTTCAAGATATTGAAATAATCAACATGACTTTCGTCACTTATAAAGATCAACTTGGCCAAAGCAAAAACTTACCAACACATATTTCGAGAAAAAGATAAGCGAGATAAACTCGGCTCGAAATAGCAAATATGTATAATCGAAGTCTATATAGCAATACGACTTTTGTCTCAAGATAAGAGATAGAGTAGATAGACTTTTTGAGTGATAGATAAGTTCAAGTCTCCACATACTTTTTAGTCGATGAAGTTCCACCAGTTCCTTGAGTAGTTCTTCGTCTTTGTATGATGAACGCCGTGGAGTCTAGAGCTCAACTACACTTTCTATCCTAGTCCGAGACTTAGCTATAAGTAGACTAGAAATCAAGACTTATATTTTTTTCAACTAAACTTGACAACAAGCTTGAGATAGCAACGCTTGCGAGTTCGACCGAGAAGTGCTCTAACAATCTCCCCCTTTGTCAATTTTAGTGACAAAACTATCAATACATATGGAATACAAAATAAATAAACTTTGAAGCTTCTCATCCACATGCTTGATCTCCTTGGTTCTTCAACATTACTCGAAATCTTCATGACTTCCAAGTACTCCAATGATTCCAAAAATATTCAAATCAGCATCACCGTTGTTGAAGATCCGTAGCCATAACAATGAGAAAATAATAGCTCTCAATCATTGTTACACAGTGTCATAGTACTATTACACAACATCAAAGTTCAATTGTATCACAACTTCGAAAACAATACTATGGTGATATGTATCACTCCCCCTTAGTCAATACTCCATCTCACATGGAAACCACTCCCCCTTACATAATTATCCAAAAACCATATGTATTTGTAGTGTGAACTATACATTAATTCTCCCCCTTTTTGTCAATAAAATTGGCAAAGGTACGAAAACTAGTGGGATCCTAATGAAATTTCCATAGAGACATTTCATGACCAAAAGAAAGCACATATCAACTTTTTAGATTCAATCATATAGCCGAAACTAAATCCATTCATCAAGGAGTTTATAAATATACAAGATAACCCCTATAATATTCCACAGCCGCACTCCCCTCAAAGATTTGGCAATAAAGCACAAGTTCAAATAAGAACTCTCCCCCATATAATGTCATTCCCGAAAGAACAACAAGAGCGACCTTACTTTCACAAGAAAAGAAGGATTTCTTTGGACAACAACAAATCATATAAGAATATGAATTTGTATCCAAAATACTCAATTGAATTAACCATAAGTGAACCCATGACTAATTCAACCGGAATACTCAACTAAACTAACCACAAGAGAACCCATTATTAATCTAATTGGAAAATGCTCAACATAAGAAAACCTACGGAGCCGCACAGTATATACATAAAAATTATGGATCAGGGAAGATCAATATTGCGTAATAAACAAAGATTTATTCTATCTTTCATCACTATTTGCACACATACAATAGATTTAATCTTTATAAACAAAAGCTCATCCTTTCTTCCATCAATATTTGCATAATGACATAAAAGGATTATCTTTTGTTTTTGTCAAAAGTTCATTCATTCTTTTATCAATACTTGCATATCGACGTACGAAAGACTTAACTTTTGACAACGTATGGGACAATTATAGTTCACGGACGCAAACACACATATCCATAACAAATTGCAATATATAAAACCATAAAGATTAATACTGCAAAATCATCTTCCAAACAAACTTTAGAATTTAAACAAATAAATCTAAAAACATTGAAGATGAAAATCGTTGGACATAGCTATGTGTAATCATAATAATGGCTATTCCAAACTCTAGTTATTCTTCTTAAAAACACAAGAATAAAATTCTCATAAGAAGTTTTCCTAGACATTAAGAGTAAAAGAGATTACTCATCATCTTCATCTTCTGAAACCATCCAAGAGCCTTGTATAATATCCATGTCTTCCTTGATTTCAGGAAACTTGGTTGCAATCAAACATAATTGTTCTTGCACACACTTTACCCTTGAATTGATCTTAACCATACCTTTGTGAATTTGTTGAAGAAGACTCAAAGTGGTAGGATCACATGTGCTGTCAAGGGAATCACATCTTTCTCTTTTACACACATTCTCCTTCATACACTTAAAGGTACATGGGCGAACGAGTTTGGGAGTTCCAAGAGAGTTGCCAATTGGATCAAATGAGAGTGCTTGACAAATTTGTCCAATTAATCAAGGAAAGCCTAACTTCTTGTTGGGGGAAGTCATCGAGATCATTTGAAAAATGATAAACCCACAAATATCGAGACTTGGGGTACCCAATTCAAGGAAATAGACCAATTCCGCAAACTCGCGACTCCATCGAGAATTTTTCAATTGTGGAGGGACAAAGATTAGAGATACCAATGTGAGAGTGTCAAAACCTTCACCAAGACCATTAAAGATGTTTCCAAGATTAAACTTTTCAAAGAAAATCAAATCTTCTTTATGAACACTAGACAATTCCAACTTCTTTTCAAGAATGAAACCACTAGAAGCAATCCTTTCAAAGATCATACTACTAGAATCATTGACAAATCTAATTCTAATAGAGTCTTGAGATTGAGGAAGAGTCATGCTAGAAGAAGATGCATCCATAGAGACATTTCATGACCAAAAGAAAGCACATATCAACTTTTTAGATTCAATCATATAGCCGAAACTAAATCCATTCATCAAGGAGTTTATAAATATACAATATAACCCCTACAATATTCCACAGCCGCACTCCCCACAAAGATTTGGCAATAAAGCACAAGTTCAAATAAGAACTCTCCCCCATATAATGTCATTCCCGAAAGAACAACAAGAGCGACCTTACTTTCACAAGAAAAGAAGGATTTCTTTGGACAACAACAAATCATATAAGAATATGAATTTGTATCCAAAATACTCAATTGAATTAACTATAAGTGAACCCATGACTAATTCAACCGGAATACTCAACTAAACTAACCACAAGAGAACCCATGATTAATCTAATTGGAAAATGCTCAAATTTATCAATAGAAACTTGATTTTTGATTATATTGATTCATGAAATTATTAGTACCAAAAGAGAACTAACCTGGTGATGAATCAGTACAACTGCATGTTGAATTCCTCCATTAAATCTTCGTTTCAAGCTGAGGGAGAACGGAGAAGAGAAGAAAAAATGGAAACCCGGCTTCTCCGTTCGTTTTTATTTTTTATTTTATTTTTTAAGTCTGTAAATTGGAGCCCTTAAAGTTTAGTTTATTTACAGAAAACCCAGTGCAGACATTTAGTCAATTCATCTGACGGGTGAGTTTGAAAGTCAATTCATCTGACAGTTGATAATTGATGTGTAGGACACTAAATTTGGTTAGCGGATTTTAGAGATCTAATGGCTAAGTTTCGAAGTCAGTTGATAGTGCAAGATTGATCGGTGGATTGGAGACACGGAAATATTTTCACTTATCATTATTGTTATTAAAAGGGGGAGATATGTGGGGTTAGATGACATCACACGCGGAAAACGTGTTTCTATGCACCAGAATGACCGCCACTCGCCGGTACCGGTGGCTCTTAAACATTAATTGTTTGCTCTGAACAGTCGGTGTCCAAACCCCCACCACACGCGACACCATACTTTATTAGGCAAATCAGAGATGCTACTAATTCCTTTGTAGATGTTAAGTTTGTTGCTGTTCCTAAAAGTGCTAATAGTTTGGCACATTTTTTGTGTCAATATGCAATGCATGTAAATAGCTGGTGGAATGCAAATTCTCCACCCTTTTGTATCCTTTCAAACCTTAATCTTTGAGGTAGTTTAAGACTTCCTCCGTCACAGTTTAGATGAAGGTTTTAGGTTTTTTATAAGTCCCATATTACTTGAAGGTTTTCCTATTTTTCCCAAAAATTTCCTTATTTGTCCATGCTTTGGAATCATATACAAACATAAAATATAATATAAGCTCAATTTCCCAAATGAAAATTTTAAATAATCTACACTAAAATTTAGGAATTAAAAATTAAAAATTTAAATATTTTAGGAGATATTAATGAGGATAAATTTGAAAAATATATAATCTCTTTTTTATTTCTTAATATGTGTGAAAACACTTAAACCTTCATCTAAAATGGGACTGAGGAAGTATACGCGCTCTTTTGAGCCCCTTGTTCCTTTAAAAATAAAAATAAATTAATTAATTGGACAGCGTAGAGTTGACAACTTGTTACTTTAATATTTATTTGATTCCCCAAAAGCCGGTGGTATTGCTAATCCTTGAAGAAACCCCATTATTCGATTCAAATTTGATTTAAAAGGTTGTCCAAGGACTAAATCAAGTATAGAATATTAATCCACTTAACATTTATTTTCTAATCATCCAATGGAATTTATTGTTGCTTCTTCCTCGCATTCCACCAACTGGCATCTAAAGATTAAATTACGGAACTAACCAATGGATCATCAAAAAAAAAATAGATCAAGATTATGATGATTTGAATTTCAATCTCAATTAATCATCCATTTCTAATCAAAATTCATAAACACCAAATAATTAATTAATTAAAAAAAAATCATGAATGATGGAACCAGACAAGAAAATTAAACAGATGAAACAATCATAAAACGTAATTCTCAGATTTTTGATTATAACCAGAACAAAACAAACACTAACTGATATGATATATGGGCAACATCAAAAATTGAATGATAAACACAGGGGACTATTCTTGATTTTTCTTTTCTTTGTTTCTTGATTTTCTTTTTATTTAGATATTCAGTAGTATGTTGTTCTGGTTGTTGTTCAAACAACAGAATGAAGGATGATAAATTCAGTAGTATCAACACCACCACCAAACGCTCTGACTCCACAACCACCGCTGTTACTAGTAGCTCCTGCCATGATAGATGATGATGATGCTTCAGCTATGGCTTCTTTCTGGTGGTGCTGTTGTAGATCAACATGATGATTAGGAGGATGATAATACATCCTGGCAGTGTGTGGGCAGTGAGAATGAAATCTTGCTGCAATTCTTACTCCCAAATCTAACATCTCAACATACTTCCCCATCTTCAACAATGATGATAATCTCAAAATCTCTCAAAAAGACGAGGTAAAACCAAAAGAGATTCTGAAATCAAAACTGGAGAAGAAGAAGAAACCAAGAAAGAAAATTAAAAGAATGAATTGAATTTTTTAGAATACATCCCAGAGATGTGAGCCCATGTAAATGGTATGAATGAATGAATATGGAAGTCCCAGTTTTTGGTTGTATTTATAGGAAGATCAGAGTTTTTACTGCAGACCTTTTCTTTAATTTTCTTTCTTTCTTTCTTTAATTTTCTTTCTTTAATTTTGTCTCTTTTGTTTTAATTACTCTTTTGTTTGTGTCAGTGAAAAGGGAAAAAATATGCATGTACTCTTGTTGGATGTGTAAGAGTACGACAGTTGGTGAAAGATCTTTTTAAAATTTTCTGGGCACGTCTCATGGACCGTCTGCCTGGTTGGTGTCCAAAATCAAAGAAAAGGTCTTTAATTTGATGTTAGGTGATAATAATGCAATGGAGGTCTTTAATTTGATGCCAACACCACCACCACCAGCAGAACCAGCACTATCTCTGCTGCCAACAACAACACCACCAGCACCAGTGCCACCACAAGCAGCATTACCAGCAAATTTTTCATGTTCATTTTTTTAATCAAATTCCAATAAATAAAGCTAATCAAAGAAATTTTTCCTTCAATGTCCACCTTTTCAACATCTTCTTTTTACTTTCTCAGTTCGTGACGCTCATCAACAACTCCGCCATCAATCCATCAATACCACCACCATCACCTCCGTCCCCACACTGGCACCACCACCGGCCGTCAAAAACAAATAGAAAAAAAATCTAATCAAGTTCAATAAATGCATAAAACAATGAAATCCAAAAAAACAAAAAAAAATGTGTATAGATTAAATGTTGATCAGAAACCTTTGGAAACCAGTAAAATACTAAAACCTTACCCATGAGAGGTGATGTCTTCCGCCATTAACATAACCATAACCATGTCTTGAAACTCTTCAAATCTTATTGATATAGAGAAAATAGCTTTTTTTGGTAGGAGACCCCCTAAATTACTTAGTTGTCCCCATTTTTTATATATTTATATAAATACCATTGTTTTAAAAGTAGATCAAAAATTTTAAAACCTTAATATCTTTCAAAATATACATCGGGTTTTTTAAATCCAACAATGTAAAGATGGAATATCTGATAACGTCGGTACATCACCCATGTACACAAAAAGCTGTACACACAATTATGGTTACAGTAGACAAGTTTCCGTCACATGGGTGCATATGATTCGTATGTGTGGAAAAATGACGCACACATAAGTATTCTTCTTTAGGTTTGTCCACAGAAAAAAAAGTCTAACCTTCACACTAGTACATCTCTTAAACAGTAATATTATAAATCAAAGATTTAAAGGATAACACCATTTAGAACTAATATGTGCAAGCTAAGTGCGATAAGGACCACTGCCGACGGCGACGCCGTCTCCATCGCAGCCGATTTCGTGCCACTATGGCACGACTTATCTACTAGAGTAAAGATCAGGAATTCAGGATTGAATACAATTCTAATGAAACGGCAGGCGTATCATTCATGCGTGTAGCCAAGAAAGCAGACTATTGTGCATCTAAATTCGCAAAGCAAGCAACAAATTCTCCAAGTAGTCAAGAGTCAAGACCGCGTATCCCTCAAACGTTTGCGGTTTCAAAACGGAACGGCACATGCGCCTTTGCTAGTTAGTATATATAAGAGGATGAATAAGGAAAATCTATTCAAAAGAGTAAAATCAACAATAGTACTCCCTCTGTCCTAAAATTTCTGTCCTCTATTCTATTTTCGTTTGTCCTAAAATACTGACCAGCTTCTGTTTATAGTCATATTTTTTAGTCAAACTCTCAAATATATCCTTTAATTTTTATAATTATAAGATTATTTTAAATATAACCAATCAAAAATCTTAAATGATATCTTCCTAAATAAGAAACAAATCTACTAAATCAATCCATAAATATTTTTA
Source organism: Papaver atlanticum (assembly GCA_023531105.1). NCBI lineage: Eukaryota > Viridiplantae > Streptophyta > Magnoliopsida > Ranunculales > Papaveraceae > Papaver > Papaver atlanticum. The sequence continues at coordinate 87,446 of JAJJMB010006973.1, read as the reverse complement.
TTTTTATCTTCTATTTAATCGTCTTAAATGATATTTTCCTCGATAGGAAACAAAATTACTAAATCAATCCATAAATATGTTTGGTTTGTTTGCAAAAAACCTTGACAAACCGAACTCTTCATTAATTGCATACATGTGGAGTTCGGTTTGTTCGTAAAATCTTATTTAATGTGAAGTTCGGTTAGATATTGGTTGGTATGAAGTTTGCGAAACAACCGAACTTTGTACACTTGGTAAAATCTTAATCAACGCGAAGTTCGGTTAGAACCAACCGAACTTCTAGACCCTAAAGTTTGGCAACATTGCGGGAAAACTGAACATTACTCTGTAAATTCTATAAAAAAAGTTCGGTAACATGTCTGTTAACCGAACGACTAAAAACCTCCATTAATAGGGAGTTCGGTAACCTGCGTGTTTGGAAAAAGTAACCGAACTACACTTTCGGATGTGTTCGGTTACCTGTTCTTCACATAAGGTAACCGAACAAGCCCAAATCTACTTACAAAATTTATTTATTTAAAAAAATTTTTTTTGGATCAATTCAACCATCTAAGAAATAACTCATATCCGGATCATTGTGAAGATTAACGAATACTCTAGGAGAGGAAAGAGATGAAGATTCAGATGAGCTATCATCACTGGAATACTCAAGCTTAGAGAACTAAAAAACCCATCTGATTTTTTAATCTCACTAATTATCTTTAACTGAATCATTTCACTAATCATTACACTAACTATTATTAACACTAACTAATCATTACCCAAAATTAATCAGGAGGGTAATTTAGGTATTAATATAAATATCCAGATAAGGGGTGACCTAAATTTACTTCTAATGTCTTACCCAAAATAAAACAATGGTCCCCAAAAAAGGCTGGTCCCAAAAAATGGTTCATGAATTATTTGGTTTGCCGAAAGCTTCGGTTGTCATATGGTGGTGGTTGGGCATACAAGAAGAAGATGTTGTAAGCTTAGCTGACCAATAACTAGGGATGTCAATAATAGTCTGAAATCCGAAATCCGTTTCCGAGAATTCATGATCCTATAGGATTTTATCCGTTATATCGGATATCGGATGTCGGATCGGAATTCTTATCGGATTTTCCCCCCTTAACGTAACGGAATCGGAGTAGACCCTATCCGATTGTTAAGTTCCGACATCCGATAACACATAGGAATGTATTAGTAATTTCCTACCTCTAGGATAAAGATGTTGACTATTGGAAATCGTATTCTTAGAAATTATCATACATTATTGAAAATTATTGAAAATTATCGGAATTTCTAACCGGATTAGTAATTTTTAATCCTTACCCAATTTTTTCATATTTTTAGGAATTATCGAAAGTTATCGGATTTCCGATAAGTTAACCTATCGGAATCGAATTCGAAATTTAAAATTCCGTCGGATGTTACCGGATTTATGAATTCCAATAACACTTAGCCTATCGGAATCGGATTGGTGAAAATCCGACGAAATTTCATCCGTTGACATCCCTACCAATGACACAACATCGACATGGGACTTCTATAAAATAAAAAGAAAATCTTTTTGAAGCATTCCAACGCGGTGTTATATTTTTATGCGTGACGCAATTGTGTGGGTCCATGCATCTTTGGACCTCTGGTTCCACCAAAGAATCGTCAGTAAGACGAATCCAACAGTCAAGAGTCACTTTAAGGCAGCTTCCATTCGCCTCATGTTTCATGATATGGTACGACTAGTCAAGTATCAAAGTTCCAAATGCGTCCGAATTGTTCCGACTACCGATACCGTTATATACAAAAAAAAAAATTGAGTTGGAAATTTGTTAGACTTAGACATAAAATAGTTGGACAAAAGAAATATAATAGATGGACAAAAATATATAGTCCTAGTCCTGTTGGAAATTCCTACCGGTCTGAATATCAAAATGGGTAGGAATTATCATAACACCTCGTTTGGTTGGAAGAATAGGAATCCAATTATGGGGTAATCCAATTCTAGGAATTGAATTCAAATCCAAAAAATTAGTGTTTGGTTGAGGTAATCCAATTACTGTTGTTTTTATCCTGGAATTCATTGCATTACTAGACCAACGCAATGGAAATTGATTATTTTGGAGGGAATTGGATTCCTAGGAATCAAAATTTTCAATTACAACTGGAAACCGGTTGTCTTACCCGTAGCTCTTTAACATTAATTTTCTCTCTAAATAGTCAGCGTCCAAATCCCCACCACACGCGGTACACCAACCTTTATGAGAAAAAGAAAGAAAAGAACAAAAAGTCTTTACGGACCGATAATAAAACTACACAAAAAACCGCCACACACAAAGCACCCTGCATGTCTCCCGAGGGGCTGGGCCCATTGGGATCCACAAACAAAAGAAGAAAAAATAAAAAACTGTGAGAGGCAGTTTTTACCAGGTTTTATTTCTCGGTCCGTAGGGAAGCAATGAGAAAAGAATAGATCGTTCCAAGAAAGGACCGCGTACAGTAGTTTGACAACTTGACGCCTAATTTATACTTCTGCATTTCTAATTCAATGGACTTAGTAGTACAACTTCTTTTAATATTATCATTTCATTCCTTTAGGCTTCATTATTCGATTCAAATTTGATTTGAAAGGTTGTCCAAGGACTAAATCAAGTATACAGTATTAATCCACTTAACATTTTCTAATCATTCAATGGAATTCAATGTTGCTTCCTCCGCACAATACACCAACAACGAATTACAGAATCAGCCAATGGATCATCGACAAATTAGACCAAGATTAAGACGGTTTGAATCACAATTAATCTAACCTTAATTAAATTCATAGAAACCAAATAATTATAAATCTAAAGAATAATAATGGATGATGGAACCAGACAGAAAACCGAACAGATCAAACAATCATAAAACTAAGTTATAACCAAAACAGTAACAGTATATAATGGGCATCAAAAATTGGATGATAAACAGGGGATTATTCTCTTTTCTTTTCTTTCTTTGTTTTTTCTTTTGATTTAGATAGAGTGCTGTTGTTGTTCAAACAACAGAATGAAGGATGATAAATTCAGTAGTTTCAACACCACCACCAAACGCTCTGACTCCACAACCACCGCTGTTACTAGTAGCTCCTGCCATGATAGATGATGATGATGCTTCAGCTATGGCTTCTTTCTGGTGTTGTTGTAGATCAACATGATGATTAGGAGGATGATAATACATCCTGGCAGTGTGTGGGCAGTGAGAATGGAATCTGGCTGCAATTCTTACTCCCAAATCTAACATCTCCACATACTTCCCCATCTCTCTCTCAATCTATAATGATAATAATCTCAAAATCTCTCAGAAAGATGAAGTAATACCAAAGAGACAAAGAAATCAAAACTGGAGAAGAAGAAGAAACCAAGAAAGAAAATTATAAGAATGAATTGAATTTTTTAGAATACATCCCAGAGATGCGAGCCCATGTAAATGGTATGAATGAATGAATATGGGAATCCCAATTGGTTGTATTTATAGGTTAAGTTACTGCAGAGTTTAGACTTTTTCTTTCTTTCTTTCTTTAATTTGTTTGTGTGTATTAAAAGAGAAAGAATATGCCTGGAATTGCAATGAGGTTTTCTTTTTGGATGTTAGATTATGACAGTTGGTCAAAAGATTTCTTAAGGTTTTTTGGGCACGTATTATGCAAGGTAGTTAATATCGTGTATCGGCCGGGTCCGATACACCTATACAAAAGATATTACCGGTTTTATCGGTGATACATCATTAAAACCAGAATTTCAAATATTTATAAGACCTTAGAAAAAATAATAAGAATCATACACTATCTCAAATTTCTAAATCATAAGGTGGCAAAATCTTACGCGTTGTGACTGTTGTCCAATTTTTCCGGTAAAATATTTCTTATTATCCTTGCTTTATAATCGAAACAATCACAAATACAACTACGTAGTCAATAACAACCGCTCAAATTCTCCACTATCTTCTGCTGTCCACAACAAAACCCGAATCCATTCAAATTCCTCCTCGAGTATATATGGTGTCCATCTTATATATCCTACGTATAGTCGTTTTTTACATTCTCTAATTGACGTTGTACTTGTCTGTAAAGACTAGATGCATGTTGATCGAAAAACTTATTCACTTTATTTGGTGGTGATTTTGATAATTGATTATACTTGATGGTGCCTAGTTTTCCATTTATAGAATCCGTCTTTACCACAAATGATACTGGAATGCCTAATTTTCCCTTCATAGGTTTCATCTTAACCAAAGATGATATTGGAACCGATATTATCGATGTATAGGTAAAACCGATATATCGGCCTGTACCGGCCTGTACGAACGTTTTTATCGTTCCATCTTTGTATCGCCGATATTTTCGATATCGTATAGGTATTTTCCGATATCCGATAAAAATCTGTAATATCGGCCTGTACAACCGATATTGACTACCTTGGTATCATGAACCATCTGGTCTGGTTGGTGTATATACAGAAGAATCAAAGAAAAGATCTTTATTTGACACGGATAAATCAACGGATGTATGTGTTAAGTGTGATTTTCTCTTTGTGTTACCACACGTTTGTATTCGGTAACGGATCCTGAAAATCCATGAAGACCTCTGGTTCCACCGAGGAATCGTCCAATAAGGCGAATCCAATAGTCAAGAGTCACTTAAGGCAGCTTCCATTCGCCTCATAGTTCATTTTTATGACAACTCTGTATGTCCAACTTCCAACTTATAAGGTTCGGATTTGGTCAGACAATCGACGTCACCATTAGTCAGGTGATTATATATACCAATGACCTGAGTTCGAAACTCGTTGGACAAAAAAAAAATCTTATTTGAATACCATACCAACAAAAACGAAGCAAATGTTCATTTCACACTCCTAGAAGGATTAGGAGTGTACACAGAATTAGAATGTTTTTATACAACAGAATTAAGCATGATAAACTCACTACTGCCAACACCACCGATTCTTACATAAGCTATGTTTTCACACCCACTGTCAATCTTGCTAGTACTTCCTCCTCCAGCTGCTCCTGCTATGGCTTCCTTTATTTGGCGTTGTAGATCAGCATGATTGGGAGGATGGTAATATATCCTGGCTGTTTGTGGGCAGTGTGGGAATGAAATCTTGCCGCAACTCTAACTCCAAAATGTAACATCTCAACATACTTCCTCATCTTTACTACTTCACTCAAATAATGATCTCGAAACCTTGAAAATCAAATACCGATCGAAGAAGTGAATTCTGAATGCGATGAATGATTCTCATTTCAGGGGTTGGTTCACCGAATTGCCCATATAAGAACCAACCAGCAACAAATTAGTCTAGAAAAAAAAATTAACTGTACTGTCCAAAAAAAAAAAAAAAATCTCCCAAAACGGTGTCACTCGATCAGAAACTAATTTTTGTTGGTAGGTCTCGTGGTGTTCGTGTGGAACCAGCATTCCTCAAAAAAATGGTCAATCACAGGCCATAGCAACAATATTTACTACGGTGCATTTCGCAATCTAGTAGTCTACGGTTGTCTTATATGTTATATGTCACTGATTGTAGCAATTTTCAAACTGAAAATAAAAATTGATGTTCCTTTGGATATCTGTGCCTGGCTGCTTGTCAGCACCTTCGAAAGAAACTGAAAACTTCATTTGGTATGACTTTGCAATTGCCATGGATGTAGGGCATCCTATCTTTCTTTATGCAATTGAGGGCATACTACATCTGAAGTCAAACGCCTTTCCGAAACCATTTTAGTTAACATTAGCACATATTTATTTCTGGAGTCAAACGTCCTTTCGGATCCAATATTGGTGACAATATCCATTTGCCGTGTTATAAAAGGTTGGATAATCCTAATAAAATCAAAAGTCTTCTGGAATTGTCGTATACGTTGCACAAAATGGACTTTGTATTTTCTCTCCTCTGGTTCTCATTACATAACTCCCAACAGTGTGCAAAAAATCCTAATTCTCACACACACACAACGTTCGCGGATGGGGATAGAAGTGGTGTCCAAATCCAAATCCAAAGTTTTTTCCAGTAGCAAGTACCGGGTCCACTAGAGAATATCTCCAAAAAATATAACATAGTTTGTACGCCGGTTTGTAAAGCCTTGCACAACCCACATTACGTAGGTAATACTATTGACTAAATCAATCATTTAACAAGTACTGTATTAATCAGCCACAGCTGTTAGCATCTTTAAGGCCAAATATGTTTCTTATATCTGTATTTTCCTCATGTGCGGGGGACCTCTGGTTCCACCAAGGAATCGTGATCAATAAGACGAATCCAATAGTCAAGAGTCACTCAAGGCAGCTTCCATTCGCCTCATATTTCATTTTTATGACTAGTCGTATATCCAAGTTCCAACATGTAAGGGTCCGAATTGGTCAGGCAACCAATGTTACAATAATACAGTGATAAAATTATTGGGTTATGGTACAAGTGATCTGAGTTAAAATCTTGTAGGCATCAAAAAATTTAATTACTAAATAAAAAATTGGTCAGACACTGAACTAAGTAAGAATGATAAACTCAGTACTGGCAACACTACCAACTCTTCCATAGGCTATGTTTTCACATCCACCACCATTCTTGCTAGTACTTCCTCCTTTAGTTCCTGCTATGGCTTCCTTTATTTGGCGCTGCAGATCAGCATGATGATTAGGAGGATGGTAATACATCCTAGCAGTATGTGGACAGTGAGAATGAAATCTTGCAGCAATTCTTACTCCTAAATCTAACACCTCGACATACTTCCTCATGACCAATTCACTCGAATAATATTCTCAAAACCTTAATAACCAAAGACGAAAGAAGTGAATTGTGAATGCTGTTATGTACTCGCATAACTCGTCTTGATTTTGCCTACAAAGTGAAGAAGAGTATGACAAAGAACCGACTGTTGTGGTCTCATTAGAGGGACACCAATACTTCCGGCATCATTCGAGGGACACCAGACTTCCCAACGATTACTTCGAGTGTAATCAAACTCCTAATCAGAGAAGAACTCTCAAACTTTCATAATTCTATTCATTACCTTCATTATTACATTGGCAGACATATATATAGCATCCTAGAAGAAACTAATTACATAACTACCTAATTCCATAACTACAAGATAACTACACATGCTTATCCAAGCACACACATAATAAGCACATAACAAATGCAATAAAGGAATTTAGAGAGTTACAACTTCAGACTTTTTGGTGTTTTCTTCTATTTTGTGTTTCTGTCATGTCTGGCACTTGAGGCTTACTTGTGCTTACGATGCTTATGATGTCAGATTATAATATGTGGTGCGATATTTATGGTTCATCTTGGTTAGGCAGATGTCGTTCGGTGCATATTTTAATGGTGTAATTCAATTTAGAGTTAACGGTTCACCTAATTTCCTTACGGTTAAATGTGATTGTTCTTGCACATGTTCTAAAGTTTTTATGGTTGTGCTTTGTTCTGCAGTACCGTTATCTGGTATACTTGATTATCAAGCAAAACATAGAAAATAAATTGAGCTTCTTACTGTAAGAGCAAGTCTTATGGTGGAAGAGTTCCATCTTCCATCTTCCACGCCACCTTAGCATTTGAAATTGTGGATGGAAGCGCAAGTGTAGTGGTGGAACAACAAAAACGCTAATCTTAATAGTGTTGAGCGCTAATCAGAATAGCGCTAAAAATACGCTAATTAGAATAGCACAAAACGCTATTCAGAATAGCACAAAATGCTATTAAGATTAGCGTTTTTTTTCTCGGCCATTAGATTTTCAATGGCTTGTTTTAAATCTAAGGATAAAAAAAAAACGTTATTCTGAATAGCGTTTTGTGCTATTCTGATTAGCGTTGAGCGCTATTCTGATTGGCGTTTTTCATCTTCTAGTGCGCTATTCTGAATAGCGTTTTACGCTAATCTGATTAGCGCTACCATGGATTCCACGGACCATCCCACGAAATCATGGAACACTGCTTGGATTTTCTGTGGAAGACCCCAACTTGGAAGCCACTAGACTTGACATTCCATGGTTTTTCCATACTTGGACTGGCTTGGATTCCACCAAAAGACTTGCTCTAACATACGGGATGGATCTAATTGCGCATATAAGAAGCACACACTAACCAGCAACACTTTTTTTTAGGCAATCAACACATTAGTCTAAATTTTTATCTTCTAAATGCACCATCCAAAAAAAAACTTCTTCCAAAACTGTATCACTCGTACAAGCTAATTCTTTTTTTTTGTAGGTCTCATTGCCTTCGTAGGATTCACCATTCCATAAAAATGGTTAATCAATTCACTCCCTTTTCGTGGGGGTATATGGTTTTAGGGTGTCTACCTAGACGGTTTGCTAGCTCTAACATTTTATGACTTGGAATCCAAGTAATGTAACACATATAAATGAGGAAGGAGAAAAGGTATTAAGAAGAAAATAAGAAAATGATCGTATCAAATCAGTTTTTGCTTTTTGTTCTAAAGAATACAACTATACTTATATGACAGGCAACACTTGCTCAGGCCATCTTCTTCACGATATGGCAGTTCTCAATGTTGAAAACGAAGAGAAGAAGAATAGTAACATGATGAACGATAATGATGATGATGACAAAAATAATAATCTCCCGCTCCCGGAAGAAATCGTTTTCGAGTTTCTATCCAGAGTTCCAGTTGATTCTTTATTGCGATTCATCAAAATAAGTCTCTAAAGTGACAGCAGGCTTGATTGATGAATTATGTTTATCATGTCAGGCCCATAGGTGCGGTTATTTACATGCAACGAAAAAATCTCAAGATGTGCGAGGAGTAATGATAATAGCACTGACACCTCTGAAATTGCTAAGGTATGCATTTCAAATGTGCATCACGCAGAGGATTCCTTTCCCTCTTGTTTTCTTTCTTGTTGAATATTCATCTAATCTAACTATTGCCACCTCTCTAAGCAAATGTTAGCGAATCAATACCTGATTGAGTGATTAACATCATTGGAGAGGTCAGAGAGGGGAGCGAGAGTGAGAAGTGAGAACTGAGAAGAGAAGAAAAAAAAGAAAAGGGAAATGAGTTCTCGACTAGACTCGGTATGGAAAAATTACAAGTACGCCCCTACTCAATCGGGTATCGGATATTTACCAAACGGATGGAGCCCAATCCGATTCCGATAGGTTAAGGGAAAAATATCCGATCAGATATCCGATAAAACGGATAAAATCCTATAGGATCTCGAATAATCGGAAACGGACTCCGGATATCGGACATATATTGACAGGCCTAGCCTGTTTAATCCCAGCTAATAGAAGGATACGGAACGTGCACTCTCGGGTGCACAAAGTTGCTCTCCATATATTCGTCTATAAAACTAACGTTTCACTGTTCTAAGTTTCACCAATATAAATCTTAGCATATATCTTCCATTAAAGTAATTCCCTTATTCAGCCAATGGCACTTTAAAATAAAAATATCACAACATCTTCCATTAAAGTAGTTACCTTATTCAAAATAAAAATATCACAACAACCTCCAAATCAATTCCGCCATTAAAACCCTTCACACTTGCATATATACATATTACAGATAAGAACACAAAGAAAACGTTTTCCTTCACCTTCCATCTCTTTAAAACCCAAACACCGGGAGATTAGATAGAACACCAAAACAAAGAAGAAATGGGAAGATACGGGGTTTTATTATGTGCACAAGATTCAGAGTTTGTTAAGAAGAAATATGGAGGTTATTTTGGTGTATTTCTTAGTCTGTTGAGAGAAGAAGGAGAAACATGGGATAAGTTTGAAGTGTGTAATGGTGAGTTTCCAAAAGATGAAGAACTTGAATTATATGATGGTTTTGTAATCACTGGGAGTGCTAGTGATGCTCATGGGGACGATGTTTGGATCATTCAGCTTTTGAATCTCTTGAAGAAACTCGTTTCTCTTAAGAAACGTCTTCTTGGTATATGTTTCGGTCATCAGGTATGAATTAATTAATTCAGACTTCAATCTATTAGTCATAGTTGAGCCGATTCCATCATACTACAGTGGTAAAGTTACTAGGTACGTGGTAATATCAATGACCTCGGCCCGAAATTTGTCAACATCAAAATCTTGTAATATGTATGACGAACTTTTTTGTCGAAATTCATCTCGGAATATTTAAGAAACAAAATTTCGTCAGCATCGAAATCTTGGAATATTAAGACGTATAACTCTAAAGAGAAAAATGCTGAGCCAGGTTGTTGTAAGCATTGCAGATTTTGAGTCGGGCCTTGGGAGGTAAAACAGGAAGAGCTGCAGGTTGGGATGTTGGGATTATTGACGTCAATCTGTCAGCGTCTGCAAGTCTATGCGACTCACTCAAGATCCCCACTACCCTTTCTCTAATTGAATTTCACCGTGATCAGGTACACTCCCTTTGGACATGTAAACAAGACCAAAAACCATTCCTTTGTTCTGATTTTGTTTATTTGTTTCATTTTAATAGGTAACTGAATTGCCGCCATCAGCTAAAGTGATGGCATGGTCAACAAAAACAGGGATTGAGATGTTTATGTCTGGAGATCAAATCATGGGCATACAAGGTCACCCCGAATACACTAAAGATATACTTCTAAACTTATTGGATCGTGCCCTGAACGAAAATCTCATTCAGGTAAAAACCTTCCACCTATGTAGCTAATATGGTAATACTTGAACATCGATATCGCTAGTGTATGAAAAGCATGTAATGTACAGGGATGATTATTGATTTGCAATTTGTTGGTATCGCAGGATTCCCTAGCTGAAATTGCTAGAGCAAGTTTAGAGGCAAATGAACCAAGCAGGGAGGCATGGACGAAGCTTTGTAGAAGCTTTCTTAAGGGTCCTCGTTCGCCCAACCCATTGCTAGAGCAAGTTTAAAGGAAAGTACTCGAGCTTCAGACCCATTCAAGTTCATTTCAAAAATGACATAATTATAATATCATTCCTAATGACATATGATTCGACAATGACCATCACATTGAATTTTTTGTCTAAATTTTATTTTATTTTATCTCATCTTTAAAATATGATTCATAATTTATTAGTATTGGCGGCATCTTATTCATATGGAAATGAGCTTCTGGAGCCATTTGTCTTTTCGGAACCAATTGACATTAGAATATTTGTTCCATTCGTTTAAGTTAAAACAGTTATAGAATGTTGTGTTGAAAAATTCCGTACCTTGTCATATGACTATCCGAATGACATCGAACGATTCGATTGACTGAATCGTTTGTTTAACAATGTGACAACCATACATCACCTTTGACTTTCTCTACTGAACTATCAAAATAATTTAATGTAATTATTCAATGGCACAATTCATCTTTACAAACATACAGAATTTATATTCTGATTTTGTTTGGAACTAAAAAATCTTCAATTCAGTAATATTTACATTCAATCCAATGAACAACCATAAAGAAAACAGAAAATATGATGGAGACTTAGACTTGATATCGCAAACACGTAAGATCGCTACATTTGTTGTTGTTTATACATTAGAATGAAGAGTGATACACTCGGTAGTATCAGCACCACCTCCAACACCGTTGTTGTGTCCACAACCACTTCCACTGCTGCTGCTGCTTGTGCTAGTACCTCCTGAAGCCGCTGATAGGCCGTCCTTTGGGCGCTGCAGGCTGGCATGATTAGGAGGATGATAATACATTCTTGAAGTATGTGGAAAATGAGAATGAATTCTTGAAGCAATTCTATATCCTACATCTATTATCTTGCCGTATGATGACCATTGTGAACCCATGAAAACGGAATGACGAATATGATGCGCGTTCAGAGATGGTTTCTTGTGCATTTATAGGGTTACGACTTACAGACTTTTCTTCTCTAATTATTCGTTTACTCTTTCTGTTTGTGTGATCGAGAAGTGAAAGAATATGCTTCGATTGAGGGTTTACCATGTTGATGATGTTAGATTATGACAAGTCATACAAAATATTTATTCTTAATGGTGTTGATTAAATGGAATTTTAGTAGGGTTCTCTTAAATGTAGCCCGCACATTTATTAACCATAACCCAAAAACTTCCATATCGTTGTTGGTCTGTTTGTTTTAAAACCAAACTTGAGATGGCATTGACAGTTTCTTGTGTTCTTACAAATGGGTAAACATAATACATTGCCAACTTAAGTATTTAATTAATACGCAAATGCAATGAAGCGTGATGCCTCTAATACCATGACATATCCTGTGTAATGCGTACATATTATATCAGCACAGTTTGTTGTTTTAGCTCCTTTGGGAATGAAGGCTCTCAAAGAACTGAAGTTCTCAGCGTCAGCGATCAGTTGAATATCTGCATCCCGGAAATAAATATTAGCATTACCAGTGTCAGCATGATTTTCAACAACATCTTGAATGTGATGATCTTTCATCTTATCTTGGAATAGCTTCCTGGCATCATGGGAACACTTGACCACCTTGAGATTATTTTTCGACGGATCGAATAAGCGAAGACATATCCCATCAAACCAATACAATAAAACCCGGTCAGAAAAACTCAATATTCGAGTAGGAGGTGAAGCGGTTCCGTCTAAGCAACAACAGTAGGATTTCTCTGGTGAGAGACAACAAGTCAAGAAGAGGATAAAGAGGGGAAACTAATGGTACAAACATCAACCGTCTCCTTGACCCATACTTGCTTGGTTATATCCTTCAACACATACAAGTGAATCTTACAACAACACCACCAAGAACTATTCGTCTGCTGCTGCTGGGGATGATTAACATAGTGACCACACATGGGGATCCTTTAATCACTAGAAGATGATCAACTACTGGCATCCTTGCAGCTGTTGTCGTTGAGGCACATTTAGCTGGAATGCGAACAAACTGAAACTTCTCATCATGGAGATCAAACAAGAGCAACATCTCCCTCTCATCACCACTATCCGTTTCTCCAGCAAATATCCTCCAAAAAAGAAAACCACCAGCGAAGATAGCAGATTTAGAAAAACTCATCCTTAACATCCTCCTTATCCCACTTGGAGCACAACCTGCTGAAAGTGGGCTACTATCGGTTTCTCTCCACCACTATCACCATTCACCACCACCATTATTCAAATGTGTATTGGCATTACAAAGAACCGTAACCACCTTGTATTCATTTGTTAATGAATCTAACCCAAAACCGTAACAGGATTTGATATAATTAGCTCGGCATGGGAAAGTAGTTTTTAAAATTTCAAGACCCCAGCTTGGGTTTTGGATCATAAAGGTAGGACGTCTGGAACAACTCTGTGTAAAACATCCGAACCCATTACAGTAGTTAACCAGTACTATTTCATTCAATGTAGTAAAAGTTGAAATTTTATGAAAAACAAGATCATTTTGTATGTCAACATTGTTTGCAAGAACTGTATTATAATCATAATGACCACCACCACCATTATTATCACCGGATAAATCTATACTGAAGATGACATGTTTGAAATTCATAAACCGCACATAAGAATTAAGTAGATGAAATATGAGAAAAGGATTTTCTTTTGGATAGCTGAAAATGGGAGGATACAAATTGAGGATCTTTATAAATAGAGTTGTACCAGAGCTTAGAGACAAGAGATAAGTCCTTCAAAGTTTTAACTGGCAGTCTGGTGAGAATATGCTCGGCAAATACTTCATCAGGCAGCTGTAGCTGGTGTTGATCAGGTTCATCAGCACTATTGTCGTCCTTTCTGGTTATAACTAATCTGGAGCTCTCTTCTGGGGTTCTCTGCTTGTTAACACACCTCTTGATTTGGTTTCTCCTCTTCTTCTTCATAATTATAACTTATATTTCTTTGTATGGGTGAAAGTCTATGATGAGCTCAGGCGACCGTGCTGAAAATACAAAAAAATTAGGAGCTCACCCTAGAACATAGAGGTTTGGAAGATTCTAAAAAAAAAAAAAAAAAAGAAGAAGAAACCCTAAATATATTGTCTAGGACTGTACATGGGTTGGTTTTCAACCCGGACCGAGCCTGGTCCAAACCCCAAACCCCAAACCGTAATACGCCATTGTTGTTGCTGTTTATGCATTATTAGATTGAAGAATGATACACTCACTACCAATTCCAACTGTTTTGTTGTTGATTTCACAACCACATCCACTGTTGTTGTTGTTGTTACTACTGCTAGTACCTCTTGCAGCAGCTGATAGGGCATCCTTTGGGCTATGCATGCTGGCATGTTTCGGACGATGATATATAATACATCCTTGAAGTATGTGGAAAATGAGAATGAATTCTTGTAGCAATTCTATATCCTTTATCTATTATTTTGCCATATGATGCCCATGAAAATTCAGTGACGAATACCATGAGTCCAGAGATTGTTACTTATTTTCTTGTGCATTTATAGCGGTACAACTTACAGGCCTTAATTTTTTTTCTCTAATTCTTTGTTCACTCGTTCTGTTTGTGGACCGATAAGAGAAAGAATAAGCTTGGGGTTTGAAGGTTACATGTGATTATGATGTCAGATTATGACGAGTCGTACAAAATATATACATTCTAAATAGTGTTGAGTAAATGGGTAAGTTAACTGTGATTTTAGAGTAACTGGTATATAGGGTGAGTACTATGTTTTGTTTTGTGCATTCGTTTTCAAAATACTCTCCCAGTGTTAAATAAACTCTACGAAAAGTATTATTAATAGACAGTGTTTTCAAACATTTGCAAAACCCAAACTTTTCGAAAATGAGTACTTTCTGCAGATAGTGTTACAAAGTGATGCCACAACCATAGTAGACCTACAAAGGTGGATTCACATATTTCTTCGACAGCCTCGATTCTCCACGTATCTCTTGAGATTACTTAACATAGTCGCAAGTTCCAAGTGGATTGACAACTCGTCGAAAGTTTTCGTTGAAAGTTTTCACTTTTTTGAGCTAAAAACACTCAAATCTCCCTTTAAATCTTCAACGGACTCTATTATCCGCATGTTTTATTGATGTTAACTACACAGCAACAACAACTGGCTGGCTCACTATAAAATTAAAAAAGAGAAAAGAGGTACAGAGACTAGGACTTACAAAGAAGAAGCCGCTAAGCCACCACCAAGATCGAATAATAAACTTTTCCAGGTCATTCTACAGACAGAATGAAACCTAGCCTACCGACATAAGACTCAAAAATATCCTCAGCTAGCAAACAAGCTTGCTTACCTTTTAGGTGTTCATCATTATTCGCTATGTTCCCTTCTATCATATCCTTTGGAAATACGTTGAGATTGTGATAACGCGGATCCAACATAATGTCTCTCTCTTGGGTGCAACTTACATACCTTTCTGGATTGATAACGCGTGTTAGCATGCCACTTACTAACCGACTAATATCTAAAGATGGAGCAATTTTAAGTCAGTTAGCATGCCACTTACAGCTGCTATCTTCGCAATACCCAAAGTTGGTCTTGGAATTTATAATGAATTAGTATTTAAATTGTAGGAAGGATCCCTTCACACTTTTATTATCACATTATCTTACATGTTGGATATCTAAAGATGGAGCAATTTTAAGTCAGTTAGCATGCCACTTACAACTGCTATCTTCGCAATACCCAGAGTTGGTCTTGGAATTTATAATGAATTAGTATTTAAATTGTAGGAAGGATCCCTTCACACTTTTATTATCACATTATCTTACATGTTGGATATCTTTTTTACGAATCAAAACCAAACCATAACGGATTTAAAACTAATATTTTGAGGATGTGTTCCTCTTACCAAGTTCTACATGCCTACAAAAAATGAGCGCATTCCAAAATATAAAACCTCATAATCTGCAGGTCTAAATTTCGAAGGCCTGAAATCCGTTGATTTTAAACGGTTCATTTTCAAAGTAGTAGATGGTGGTGTTATGCTTCTCGGAATATGCTCATTCTTGGTAAGAACATAGAGCTTTATAATATCAACATATCCATAAAATATTAGCTTTAAATCCGTTACGATTTGGTTTTTATCCACAAAAAAGACGGCCAACGTGTGAGATAGTGTGATAATAAAATTGTGAGGGGATTCCTCCTCTTTAAATTGATATAAACTACAAGAGCTGATTTTGGGACCACATCTATTGCACTGCCTATTCTTCCCCACAACATCCTCGGTCAGAATTTTGGAGTCAAGGAGGTTGAAGCAGGAAGGCGTGATGTCAGCTTCACGTGAACCATGATAGTGTTCGTGGTGGATAATAAACTACCCTGCCTACTCACAATATTGCTCGGAGCTTTATCAGAAACAACATTTTGCAAGGCAAAGTTCTTCATAGATTTTGGCCAACAAGTTCATTCCTAAAAAAACAAACAGCATACCGTCTACATCTAGTGACAGCTAATTAAAGGAGGATAGTGACCTCATCACATTATCTTCACCTTCACCCTACCAATATGCCTCTTTATCTCATATAAGGAAATCCAAATAAGCAAGCTCAAAATGAGTTACTTTGGTCTGAACATACCTTGACAAAAGACTGGTCAAATGACAAGCATTCTTTACCAGGCACCAGCATTCCACATTACAAGTTCTCCCTAATGTGTGGCCTCCAAAGCAGGCACTACCTACAAAAACAGAGAAAGATACACTGAAGCTTCGCTCAGGAAGAACTTTACACAAAACCAAGTAAACTTGGAGTTAGAATATATACTTTTGTTTTGAAATTTAGTGAAGATAGGAGTTGGAAGTGTACCTTTTGAGCCAAGATGCATCCTCCTTTAGGGAAGAGGAGGATCTCACTAGTACATGATTCACAGGACTAATCTGTCTTCATTTGTATCCTTTGAAGTCAGACATACCCTAGAGGCAAACTGATCAAAAGCCAAACAGATGACGTTCCCCACAAGGCACCATCATTTCGTTTCAACAACTCTGCTACTTGAATTGGGATACAAAGGCAAGACCTGCAAAAAAACAAAAAAGATCCTCCGACGCTCAAGTTAGAAACAATTTTGTGCAAACATAATAAACATAGAGTTGTATAGTTAGGAATACATATGCAGGACCTGCAAAAAACAAAAAAGATACTCCAACGCTCAAGTTAGAAACAATTTTTTGCAAAAAATAATAAACATAGAGTTAGGGTTAATAAACAGAGTTAGAGTTAGGATTACAATGGCAAGACCTGCAAAAAACAAAATAGATACTCCGACGCTCAAGTTAGAAACAATTTTACGCAAAACATAATAAATGTAGAGTTAAGGTTAATAAACATAGAGTTACAGTTAGGAATACAAAGGCAAGACCTGCAAAAAAACAAAAAAACAAAAAAACTCCGACACACAAGTTAGAAACAACGTTATGCAATACATAATAAACATAAAGTTAGAGCTACAAATAATTAAGGGAAAGACCTGCAACAAAAAAAAAAATAGATACTCCAAAGATCAAGTTAGAAAGAAAGCAATGCAGAATATGGTAAGATAGAGTTAGTGACAGATGATTACCTTTCTTAGTTGAAACAAAAAACTGCCTCAAGAGACCTTCCTTTGTTTTTCCTGCAATTGTTTGTCCACAAGATAATAACGACTAAATGTCTATGTAAAGGAAAAAATGTACTAACCTGACACTCACCAAAAAAAGGGGCAGAAACCTAGATCTGTAACAAGCAAAAAAAGAAACTCTGGCTTTCTAGAAATATAAGGGAAAATTAAGTTAATACATTGAGAGAGTTAGGAATGTGTACCACAATACCTCAAAGGAACAAAATGATAGACATGTAACAAGCAAAAAAGAAACTCCGCCATTCTAGAAATACAAGGGCAAATTAAGTATATGTTGAGAGTGTTAAGAATGTGCACCTTTTGATTTGACATGTTACTTGTTTTCTTTTTTCTCAGACATTAAAAACAAGATTTGATTATGAAAGAAAGAATAAAGCTAAGTAGCAATAATTTAGTCAGCAACATAACAAAAGCTAAACAGGGTTGATTTCGGTGAAACTTTACCCAAGAAGCAGACTTGGCTATGTTCCAGTAGTTGTAGCTGAACTACATAGGGAGCATCACTGCCTTGCTGCGTACCAAACTTCCAACAGTGTTTCCAATAAAATAAGAAAGAAAAACGACAAATAAAAAATAAACAGAAAGAAAGAGAAGCTCACAGTATGTCCCGAAGCTGCTCAGTTCCATTAAGTGAGACATTTGCCATTAAGCACATAGCTTTGAACCCCTCAGTTTTAGGAACTGACGGTGGCCTGCCTTTGCACTGCTCAGCTCACGAAACTGAGCAGTGCACCTCTCAGCTCACAGAACTGAGTGGTGGCCTGCCTATGCACCGCCTAGTTCACGGAACTGAGCAGTGCACCTATCAATTCGACAAAAGTGAGTGGTGGTCTGCCATGGGCTTAATGGTGCACATCAGCACACAAATTTGAACAAATTGACTGTTCTGTGAAGAAACATAAGCAAAGTTCAATACATGTAGGATGCCAGACATTAAAGTTCAGTTGATAAAATATTGCGAGAGACATGTTAATTAGCTGATTTAACACACAATCCTATTTCTTTTACTCAATGTGAAAAAGATGAGAAATGAAACAGTACTATTCCTAAGAGAGGTGATACACAGCATGAATTTAAGACTAAGAAAAAACTATAATCAATGTTTATTAAACGAAAAAGAAAGATGACAACAACTACAACATCAAAGATGGTGGTTCTAGCTAGTAACTAGCATTGTATATGTGTAATAGGTTCAAATTCAATCGATTACTTCACATGGGAAAATAGCTAGTAACAAATTAACAACATGGGAAAATCACAAGTGAAGATAACATGAAGCATATAACACAAACTCAATCGATTACTTTTGGGGTTCAGATTTACAATCTTTAGACCTAATAACATCTGAAATAGTCTAAATATTCAAATAATCAAGCAAATGTAAAGTCAAGAAAAAAAAGAAAATACTCTACAAAACACATCTTAAATTAACATGTGAAACTATCTAAGAAAACAGTCCAAATCAAGCTAAAAGTGAGGAAATACTCTACAAAACACATCTTAGTTAATTGTTTCATCATTGAAACTCTTTATACTCCAAAAGAAACAGATCAAAGCAGATCCAATAATATAAAAAAAAAAAAAAAAACCCAGAAAAAAAACTGTAACCCCATGTTTACTGAACAAAAATGAAAGCATGGAAAAATGAAACAAACAAACATTTGGAGAACAAGATTTGAAGAAACAAAAAGGTAAAGTAGTCACCAAAATATGAAAGTAGCTAAATCTAATGTTTGCTATATATCATGGCTTCATCTCCAGCAGCAACCCCTGTGAGATAAAACCAAAAAAAAAAAAAAAAAAAAAAACCAGATCTGAAATTAGATGGGGAATAAAGAGCATAAGATATAATAATGAGAAAGATGAGATGAGATCACCTCAAAATCCAAACAACTAGACCATGGCCTCCATCATCTATGCTGTATCTCCTGCAAAACAAAACCAACCAGAAGAAAATCAGTGACAATTGAAAGGGGAACCCAATTTTTGGTTATATAGAGAAAAGAAGGAGAAAAACAGTGAAAATTATTTTATTATTATTATTATAAGATAAGATTAGTCAAAGTCAGACTAAATGTTACCCGTGAACAGTACGAAATTTTCCCCGGCAATTTCACCATGTTTGAATTTCAAAAAGTTTGGACATGTGTCTTCTTTTTATTTGCTTGTTAATCGGTGATGCGGATTGTACTCGTTCTTGTTTGAGTAGTGTATTTTTTAATATTAACACTTGGTTACAAATTACAGACAGTAAATTTGATTTGAATTTGCATTTCGGTTTCAGTTTAAATTTGAACTTGAATTTCAGTTTACAATCAACTTGTGTAGGTCTTGGACTGGGCTCAGACGTGAACAAACCTGTGTAGCCTGGCTGGATGTGTTTCTAGTTTCTGGATGTGCAATTGCTGACGCATGAACATATGATCAAGGAGTCTAAGAGTGTTTCTAAACAAACCGTGTGAAAAAACCACACAAAAACCGGAAATGATGTGTGTACCGATTTTCACTGGCGATGAAAATCCCACATTTAATAATCCTTGGGCCCACATTCACCCATTTATAATCCCGATGTTAAGAATGCTTCCCTGGGCCGTTGGATTGTCAATCGGGAGAAGCTGCGGGATTTAAACAGGGTGAGTGTATCACTTCACCACAAAAACCGCCCCTCACATGGGGACGGGTCTCGTATCATTTGGGAGTCAGTAGGGGCCATTTCTGGGCCCCATCATGGGAGGATATGTGAGAGACATGGTTTTTGTGTGGTCTTTCACACGGTTCATTAAATTTTTTTGATGATCAAGTCACTACACTGAATGAGCTCGAAAATGATATGTAGCCCCCGAAATTTTGACACCAGCATTTGACACCGCATGTGTGTCAAATTTGTATTGGTTCAATCCTTAAAAGTGGCCCCTTGTGTTTCATGGTAGGGTGTAAAGGAAATCAATGGTGGATTCCGCTGCTATATAGTGGTGTAAAATTTTGTTGTAAAAAAACGGGTCCCTGTATCACTGTCGGAATGAGCTAATGAACCTGACTACAAATGATATCAATAAGTTTTTGAGTGGGACACAAGGTCCAAACAGATTGCTGGATTGAATCTAGCATTTTCATTGAAACATTTGAGGAAGCGATTGTCTAGAAATCTTTCCCTGACGTCTATCTAAATTTTAGATCTAGAAATCGTGACACATTTGAGGAAGCGATTGTCTTGGCTAAACGGCTATGGACCTGAACAAAAATGAACTATTAATATCGCAATACAAGCGGGAGAGAATATAGGGGTATGAAACATCTTCGACAACCTAGATAGCCAAGGCGATTGGTATGCGCACTAAAATGGATGATTTTGTTGGAAGTCGATGTATTATCATTGGTTCTGATTCATAATTAGTAGCGAGTGATTCCAAAAATGGTGCTGCACCTCGGATCATTTGAGCAAGATAGATAAATACTTGTAGGTTACTATATGACATTATTGCTTTAGAGATACGTATCTCTCGACAAATTATTTGGCACAAAATGGTTTCAGGTTGGGTATTGGAGAGAGAATTTTATTTTCCGGAAGATCTTTTTTCTTAAGAAGATCAGAAATGCTAAAAGGTATAAAATATATCCGCTCAGCAAAGCGTGACACATGAAGACGCATGCCTAGTGTATAACATAATCCCGCAATCAGCCACGTGGCATGGGCATTACACGTGCAGCACATGGGGCAAGTGAATATCAACCCTCGATGCCTCGTTACCACACCCAAGGGGCATTGCCGCCATCGCCTACCACGTGCTCGTCACTGAACAAGATCCAATGATAGAAAGATCTGGGAGCATCAGATATGTAAGAAATCGCAAAGCACCATAGAGGATCAAAATACCCACTTTCCCATCCCAAGATAGATCCGAAATGAACGGAGGAGATGGGTCTAATAGACACGGATGTGACAGCAACAGTAACAGCTGTCTGGCGCGTGCAGTCTGCTCCCAACCACCCACCATAAATGCTGCATGCATAGAGTACGTGTCAACACTTCTATGGAGGAGACAAGGGCAGACGATCGTCACACTAGGATACCGTTGAACATCATCGGGGCATGACGAAGATACCTTCGGGATCGGCACGCTAACCAAGATGATAAGGAACAACTGTCTCAGAGAAGAGGGCCCCATACAAGGAGCCTATAAATACCCGACTCCACCAAGAGAGAGGGGGTCGACAAAATTTAGGAAGAGAAAACTATAGTTCAGGAGAGAGAGATTGTAAAGAGTAAGTATGAGTTTTATATATATATCCCTATACGATCGTTCCCTACTCAGAGTAATTCGACTATCCTTTGTAACCTTATATGATACATAGTGAAAAACCGAACCCCCCGTGGACGTAGGCCTTAGTGCTGAACCACGTAAATCATTGTCTCATTTACATTCTGCACTCATAGTTTTCTTATACTCATATTATGCTTCGTTTGAATCATCATAAACGCATCTGTGATGTGAAACAAGGATGAGCCTGAAGGTTCAGAGTTTCTTATATAATTGTCATATATTGTTTTATATGCGTTTTAATTATTATAGTATTTTTATCGACATCGCGAACTTTGGTTGTGAACACGATGTTATCATCGTTACATTTGTGTTCACAATTTGGCGCTAGAAACAGGGACGCTTACTGTGACGGACCGGAAAATTATTCCTTTGGCGCGTTGCCCTGCTACGATCCGGGCCTCAAAGCTAGGCAAATGCACGTTCATTTCCCTTGCAAGCATGCTCTTGGAGCATGACGCAGCTAACTTAGCTTCCACACCGTTCCAACTTAGCTTTGTCTGCTAAAGGGTGTAAGGTCGTAAGGCCAGAGCCAATGTACCTTACATGCATTGCCTCAACGTAGGGAATTCATCACTGAATTTCCTATCTAGCTGAGTAACCGTTCAACTTCCTTACCAAGTCTGGCCTCAATCATCTCTGGTGTCGAGCTACCGAGCCAGATGATATGAGAGGATAACGTGCCGCAATCATCTCTCAAATAGATGATATGAGCGACAAAGTGCTGGACCGGCAATGCTGCAACTCATTGCGGATGCCTACGTACCCTTCCCTACTCTAACGGGATCAAGCACAGACCGTAGTTCATCCTCGAAGGGACAAGCAACTTAATACAACTGTTTTGCGAGGTCGTGGCCAAACAATAATGGTAATGGCCTAGTCCGTATAGGCCGTTCCGTCAAAATGCATCCAAGTGATGAATACTTGGTCTGCGGTTTGGTATAGTGATACTCATGCTTAATACGCTCCATTGGCAAAGCTACGCAACTATAAATGAGGCTTAGGCATCATTTATACTCTTTCGGCTAAGCTATGAAGCTTACTTGGTGCATCGTCCGCATATGCACCTTCAACCAACTACCCCTCCCTATACATGTTTTAAAGACATTTTTACAACTCAAATTGGGGGACCAAAAATCATTCATCAACTCCCACTTTTACTATTCATGGTCGTTGCCATATATTTCTGAATAACCGGCCAAGATGGTTGTTCACTGCCACTGCCAACCCGATGCTCAGCCATGTTGGCTGTCCACTGCCAACCCGATGTTCAGCCATGATGGCTGAACGTTGTCAACGCATTGGCCAAGGGCCAATGTTCTTTTTCTTACGCAACGAAAGCTTTAGATGAAGATTCATCTCGGGCCATGGCGCATCTTTTAGCATGCGCCGCTAAAAACACGGGGTGTTACAATATTCACCCCTTTAAAGAATTTCGTCTCCGAAATTCAAAACAAAAGCTATTGTGGACAATCCTTTCGGTTTGGATTCCTGAGCAAAAGTCCCATACCAGATGCTCAGAAATCACGCTTCTTCAGGTCGTCATGAACATCAATTTAGACCTTCTGAGCAAACGTCCCATACCTCTTGCCCAGGGATCCAAAAGTGCCCACACGTTACCGAGGATATCGAGTTGGCCAGTTTTCAAACGATATCTCAAACAGGTTTCCCAAGGGGCGTCCCATGCCACTACTTAGGAATCCTTAAAGTAATAGTCGGCCAGTTGCCAACGTCAGAAACGGCCAATTGCCGAATATAATAGCCGGCCAATTTCCAGCAACAAAAATGGCTAATTGCCAAAACAGATAATAGTCGGCCAATTGCCAACATCAACAAGGTTAAAGGATGGCCAGTTGCCAACCCACTATCGACAAGTTGCCCATGATAAAAATTGGCCAATTTCCAATATTAAAGGATGGCAAGTTGCCAACCCACTATCGGCTAGTTGTCGACATCCGCACAAAATTTGGCCTACTCTCCAACTTTATTTCCTTTATAAGGAACAATACTTGTTTGACGAGTCCACTCCGCACAAGTCCCTAGAGTTTTCTCAGAACTTTCTCTGATACCAACTGTGTCGGACCGGAAAATTACGCCATTGGCGCGTTGCACCGCATGCCATAACTCCCCCGGTGCGCCATGATGATGCTATGATCCGGGCTTCAAAGCTAGGCAAATGCACATTCATTGCCCTTGCAAGTATGCTCTTAGAGCATGACACAGCTAACTTAGCTTCCACACCGTTCCAACTTAGCCTTGTCTACTAAAGGTTGTAAGGCCGTGGCCAGAGCCAATGTACCTTACATGCACTGCCTCAACGTAGGGAATTCATCACTTAATTTCCTATCTAGCTGAGTAACCGTTCAACTTCCTCACCAAGTCTGGCCTCAATCATCTCCGGTGTCGAGCTACCGAGCCATATGATATGAGAGGCTAACGTGCCGCAATCATCTCTCAAATAGATGATATGAGCGACAAAGTGCTGGACCGACAATGCTGCAACTCATTGCGGCTTCCTACGTACCCTTCCCTACTCTAAAAGGATCAAGAACAGACCGTAGTTCATCCTTGAAAGGACAAGCAACTTAATCCAACTCTTTTGCGAGGTCGTGGCCAAACAATAATGGTAATGGCCTAGTCCGTATAGGACGTTCCGTCAAAATGCATCCAAGTGATGAATACTTGGTCTGCGGCAAAGCATAGTGATGCCCATGCTTAATACGCTCCATAGTTCCATACTATCGTCTACCGTATGACATGGAAAAAAAAGTGTCCTCTACCGATACGGTTTGAATCACACACCTGAATTCTTAACATTTAAACACACAACTAATACAAACATGAGTAAAAAAATGACCAAACCTGTTAACCCCAAACAGATAAAACACTAACCAAACTAAATAAACGAAAGGATATCATCTACGAAAAGATTGTAAAGAAGGATACCATACAAAATCACCCATTCTGCAAATCAGTCTTTCTTTACCTACAAAATCAAAAAAAAAAAACCATTAACAAAGAAAATAATCGTTGGAGACGATCGGTTTTTCTGTGATTTTATCTGTTCAGTTCAAAACAGTGAGAAACAATGGGTGAAAAGGAAATTCAAATAAGAACATCCTGAATTCGGAGTAAAAGAATAGAGAATCAAATAAGAAGAATCAAAATGGATATAGATAAGAGCTGACGAAATCATTAAAAAGTAAAAACACAATTAGATGCAGATGACATAAATCAAAGAGAGAAAAGACTACAATCAAAATCTGATGAAACACCCGTTTTTCGAATTCGTCTCTCTTGACCTACAAAATCAAAACAAAAATCAAACAATCAAACACAAACCAAAGAGGAAAGCAATGGTCTAGGGTCTGTGTGAAGAGAGGAAAAGGGATCGCAGAGGTGGAAAGAGAATACGATGGAAAAAAGAAAGAAAATGGAAAGAGAATATCAGGTTTTATATAACACAGATTTGCAACCAAGAGTTTATAGCAAAAGCTAGTTGAGCTATATGTAATAGTTGTCATAATTATGCACCCTGCATTACATGAAACCTATATAAAAAAATATATCTAAGCTTTAGTTTTGTTCTTAATTTCTAGGTAAAGTGTATGAATAAGCCAATCAACATTTCAACTTTGAAAACAGAAGAAAGTGTTGGGTCGCTCGACAACTAATTTAAACATAAGATCCAAAACCTACCATAGTTCACCACAGAACAGTGTCAGATTTGATAATGTTGTTTTCTTTAACTTGTTGGATTTGCAACATACGGTATATTATTATGAATTAGCGAAAGAGGTTATTAATGATTTTATCTTGTGATCGCCGCCGCCTACTAAACTTCTCCCATTTTGGGAAGAGAGAAGTTGAAATAGTCACTTAAAATTGATTTTGAGAGGCGTGGTGCATGGAAGATACAGCTTACGATGTAAAGAAGATGAGTATCAGCTTCTACACATTTTCAAAGACAACAACCTCATACTATCAACAATTGTTCTCCCATTTTCAGGCATGTTTCTTCCTGCGATAAAACTAGTAGATGCTGCAGAATAGTCAAAAGCTTCTACACATTTTCAAAGGCCACATAGAGCCGTCTCATACTAACAACAATTCCTTCTCCCATTTTCAGGCATGTTTCTTCCTACAATACAAACAATTAGAATCTACAGAATAGTCAAAAGCTAGCCGAAATCATAAAATGTATAAAAAGAGAAGATGCACCAACCATTTGTTCAAGCAGCTAATCCGGTTGCGATGTTCCAAGAAATGAAGAATCTAGAAAAGCAATTTATCATTACTTATCTGAAATATGTTTCTCATGAGAAACAAAGGTATCACTTTTTTGCAGTACTTAGTCTTTACTTTATCTCCTTCCTGATTGGCATCAAGCAGAAAATTCTGCTCAAAATATGGCAATATAGGTGCATCACTCACTTTTGTCCGTTACCAAGGTAAAACCTATTAATCATAGGAAGTATTCTTACAGATCCGTAAGCAAAACCCATGAACAATACATAACTAATTGAACAAACAGTCAATATTCAACCACAAACACAAACTCAAAAACAGATCAAACCCCCAAAATTATCCAAATTAAAATCCGCCAATATTACCAAATAAACTAAAATCAAACCGAACCTATATGACAATAGAAATCTATTGCCAAGAAAACAGCTAATGGCTTACCTGATTATAATAGTCAAAATCTAATAAAGGTAGCCATAATTCTGTCTAATGTACATAACACCCCAGTAAAGCTTTTGTACTGGAACTGCTCAAGCGCTTTCGAGGATCCTCTGGAAGTCAACATCAATGACCAAACATTCAGATCCTCCAGTATCACGTTGAACGACCACCATGTCAGGATTTTCAACACTGCCTTCACAAAAGTAGAGAAAGAAGTAAAAAAACATGTCAGAACGGTAGCAATGTAGGATCGATATAAAGTCCGCCAAGGAATATCATGGATATTTGGAACATAAAAACATGAGCAACACCAATTAAGTAAAGTTGTACCTTAACATTCTTTCAGGATGTTGTTGTTTACTTGCAGCAAGAGAAAATAAAGGTAAAAAAAACAACAGTAAATGAGAAACGCAACTCATACCTTTCCATTTTTATACAAATTTTAATTATAATAACAGTTTATCTTTCAAGTTTAATTATTTAAATAACAGTTTATCTTTCCAGACAAAGTAAATCTATTCTCTGGACATTCATGTATATCAAATATTTACTGTAAACTAAACTCACAAATTGTTTACAAAGATTTTAAACATGGAACGATGGAAGTAACCACAATTCTATGTTCTTCGTGTACAATTGCAGGTTCAGGTACCGGTTTAGCTTTGTAAAGTAACCACATTTTCAAAGTCTATGAATCCGAACTTGTGCTCTGGAAATCCTGCGCTATAGCTGTCTAACCACTTCACTTTAGTGCGTTTTCTTTTATAGCCTAGCGACCATACACATTATACAGAACATAGTTTATGTTTTATAAGGACTGATAGAGAGTCCATGGAAAATAAGCTCGTCTTCCTCTTATATCAGCTGGTCATTATCTAAAAGACTTACACAACAAATTTACAACTTCACCAACCGATTGTAATCTCTAATAGCTGGTACTGTTAGACATGCTTAAAGAGCTGCTAACAGTTTCGTTCATGGAGGTCAGGCTTGCTGATCATATCCTCCTAGCTATGCATAACAGTTTGCAGATGCATCAGATATACAAACATGCACCAGCTATTACGATGCATCATATATACAAACGTGCACCAGCTATTACAATGCATCGTAGGATCAGTTTGGAGAACATCAATTGAAA
This sequence comes from Papaver atlanticum, assembly GCA_023531105.1. Taxonomy (NCBI): domain Eukaryota; kingdom Viridiplantae; phylum Streptophyta; class Magnoliopsida; order Ranunculales; family Papaveraceae; genus Papaver; species Papaver atlanticum. Next base: position 59,808 of record JAJJMB010006973.1, on the reverse strand, counting down.
CAACACACAGGTTATAACATACATACAATTAGAGATTATAAACAGTATACTCATAGGGGATGTCATTATCAAGGTAAGTAATCAGTTTCTAAATCAGTAATGTTTCACTTAAGTTCGTTGGATTTTCAATCATTTCATACAGGTTCAGTCAAGTGAAATTTTAGTTTAAGATGTAGATTAATAGAAATAAGATCAAAATTTTGAAGTATATCAATAGACAGTCGTAGCTAACTTACTTTAGGATGGTCAGTATAAGTAACTACATTAAACCTGAATGACAAAATTTTATAGATAAAAGTTATAAATAAGTCTGGATGGTCCATGCAATATTCATCAATGTAATCACAAAAAGATACTTCATATGCAACATTCGCCAATATAATCCAGAAAAATACTTCTTATGCAACAATTATGTAATGGATACAAATATAATGTGGCTTCCTTTACTAAGGTTTCATGAAGCAGTCAAGCTTCCACAACTGCAAAATGTGAAGTAAATTTCTTACTGAATTTGGGCTACTATTTCTAAAAATTGATAATGTTCCATATTTCAAAAATGATAACTCATTGGGGTTTCACATCAGATATGAAGTAGAAAGGATCTTTAACTATTAATCATTAATAGGGAAAGGATCTTTATGAAGCAACCCGTGAAGGAAGTAATAATTCGAAGTATTACCAAAGTAATGAAATATACTGAATAATCTAATACATTATAAAAATCTAATAAAGGAAGAGACTTTCAGTTATTGATGATACTGAAGAGCCCCAATTATTAGAATTACTACCGTCAGAATAAGATATTATAACACAATTCATAGTTGATATACCCAAAAGGTCTGGGCGATCAAATCAATAAACTTAAAATTGATTACCTTTGGATGAATATGGTTTTGATTCATGCACCATTAAGATGTAATCTAATAGTGGAAATAGGAATGCCATAGTAGGAGATCGCAATTTTCTATAACATAATTATGTGATGTGTATTCCCTTGAGCTTCATCAAAACTGGAACCATATCTAAGAGAAAAAAAACAATGAAAGAAGGAGAAATTGGGATTATGAATAGTTACTTTCCTTGCGAGAGGAGCTTGGTAGGAAGCTGTAGAGATTGATTCTTGTAACGGCCAAAGAATCTAGGGTTTCTTTCTCCTGAATGATTAAAAAGGATACATCCATCTTCTCTTTCACTGATGGTTTTCTTTAGAAACTCATCTCTTGCAAAAAAAAAAAATATATAAAAAATAGGGGTGGCACCGGATAGATGATTTTCTTTGTCCAGTGAATGAGTCCCCATTGTTGAGAATTTGAGCTCGATTTAGAGAGGAGAGGAGATCGATATATGTAAAAGACAGTATTTGTGTTGAACATTATCAACAATATACCAAAGAGGTTAAAGAGCGTATCATTATTTAAGTTGATTACTGATTAAGACCTCACGGTTGACCATCTATAAAGAAATAATAGCAAATCTCTCAATTAAAAGGTAATATTAGTGAATTATGGTTAAACCTATTTGAATTAGATTGAAAACAGTAGAGAAACACAATGTTTGATAAGGATGAAGAAGAAGCATAAATATCTGTCTGACTTGTTAGTGATCTTGTTCTTCAAGCTTGTTAATAATAAATTTGATTCTGGAATTTCAATTAATACAGATCAAAGGGTCAGAGTAAAATCAAAAATATATAAAGAGAAAAATCCAAGGCAAAATCAGAAGGAAAAATCAAAACACTGCCAACAAATTAAAAATTGAATCAATGGCAACCTAAAGAAAGGTGAAACAACCATGTAGCACATAGATGCAGAATAGTACAACCTTTTAGAATGAAGAAGAACCACCTGAATTCAAATAGCATTACCTGGTTACGACAGTTTTAGCATCTTTAGTATTTGATTGTAATCGTTGATCTATTAATACGCTTCTCATTACAATACCCCAACGCAAATACCAATGCTAGCTCGATGAACTTCAGACAAGAGTTCTACCACAGTTGCGCCCTTCTGAGAAGAAACTACCATTCAAATCAACACTGAAATAAAAGGGGGTACATTAGGGCTAAAATTTTGAAACCTGAGGATATTTCTTCTGTGTTTGTAGCAGAGAGGAGAAGGATTGAAAAAAGACAAACAGGCTAGTTACATCTTTGTACAGATATTAATGTTGTTAGGGTTGCTCAGCGAAGGAAACCAAGAAGAAGAAATAGACAAAAATGCTAATCTTTCCATTTTATGCTGGAATCTGAACCAACCATCATTGCTGGTCACCGACACATAATGCCATCAATACAATCTAATATTTAATTTGTATGAAGGATGACAATCATAATCACATATTGTGAAAAGCAAGAACAAAAAATAGGAACTAACTAATTAGAAAACAACGCATGCAACATTGATGGAAACTCAAGTTATTTATCTAACTTTATTCAAGCAACCTACACGAAGTGAACATCTCATAAGCCCTAAGAAATTCAGTCTGCAAGTCAGCGAAAAAGCTAATACCAAGAATCAAAATTGTTACATTGTTTTGACCTAATTTTCGAACGCAAACTTAGTTGTATGCAAACAATAGGCCTCTAATAGCATGTGTAAGGAGCTAATGAAGGCAGTATAAACCCTAGTAAGCTGACTTTTTTCTGCATATTGAATGCCATTGCCCACAGGTTGTTAACCAATCTACAAAAACAGAATTGAATTATCAGAGAATTTGCAAAAACTCTTTAACAAATTTGCAGAAACAAACTAACTAAATTTAAAAAATAATTCGAAACAAAAACGAATTAAAAAACCCTAAACATCATATAAGAAATTGATAAATTGGTATTTCTTAGCAAGTTAATATAACAACCATTAAACTTAAACAGTATATTCAAAATTTACCACCAGATATATGGAATCCTAGGTTTTAATTTATGAAATCTTAACCTAATTCAATTACTATTACCAAAATCTCTTCTTACCTACCAAATCCCTTCATGACCAACTGAAATCAACAAAAGATGATGAAGATGTTGCAAGGACTTTCTCAAGCCTCAAATATGAGAAGATGATGCGTGGTTCACTTTAAATCACTGTTGCTGCTCGAGAAGGAGAAGTAGATGAAGGCATAGATTCTGGTGGTAATGGTGGTGGTGGCAGTGCCGGAGAACCAAAGAAGAATTCAATATGTAGGAAAAGAAACCTCTCAGCTCTACAACTCGGATTGAGGGGGAAATAGAGAAAAAAAGCCAAGAGGCAAGAGCGTAAACCGACCCAATATTTCGTTCACTAATATTAGATGAAGTTTCTTAGCCGTCCAATGACAACTCAATCCGGAGCTTCCCCACCGCCGGATCGGGGTCCCCGGCGAACGACGTCCGTCTGATAACTTTTGTCATCATGGAGACAAACTTCATACGTTTTTATATAACAATGATATCATTGAATTTTCCCACACAATTGACCATAATTTCGAGAAAAAAAACCTACCAATTTTGCACTAGGATCTAAAAACAAGTGGGTCTAGTGACCCCACTTGTCTTAATGTACATACGTCATTGTAGAGATCCCTAAATAATAACACCACAACATAAATTAACACATGAATTAAAAACTCTTACTAAAGCATAAATCAAACTGCTTGAGATCATCAGAGGAAAGGTTCTATACAGGACTGCTCTAAAAGAACTGATCTGAGCAGGCGATGACCAAGAAAAAAGAGTTTTTCAACTTCAAAAACGATAGAGAGAATAAAAAATGAAAAAACGATGATTATCACTAAAGTTAAATCTGGATCACAATTATGTAACTCTAATCATATATCCGGAAAGAAAACAGAAAAATTAAGGGTGGACCAAGAATTTTAATCAATTATGAACCACCAAAATCTAGCCGTTGAATGTTGTTTTGGGGTCTCACTCATGTTTTAAAAACTCCATCCCTATCATTGGTCCACCCGTGGCACTGCCGGGAAAGTAAACCCAAGGTTCTAACATCTCACATCCCAATAAAAAAAATTTATTTTATTTTAAAAGTAAAGTGTCAGGGTCAGAAAATTTTAATGGACTCTATTCTCCGCATATTTTCTTGATCTAGACTAGACAACCCAGCAACAACTGGATACAGAGTTTTCCACTAGTCGCTATTGCATCATCATCATTATTGTCCTCTTGGCCCTGAACCACTGCTGTGAAATTTGGTTTTATTTTGCAGCTACTTTTACTTTAATGAAGGCAATGTGTTGCACGTGACGTGACGGCTTCTTTATTCGACGGCCACAGACAGGCCATTTCTAATTATGAATATTATCTTCCTAAATCAGTGGACTTGCCGGTAATTCAAGAAAACGAAACCCTACCAAGAAAGCGAAACCCTCCCTGACACTGTACTTAAATCCCAAGTAAAGGCCGGGCCTGATAGATAAGCATGCAAAGCCCACTTGCAGGCAACAAAGACCAAAGGGCAGCAAAAAGCCTTGTTCTCAAGGGTTTTTTTATTAAATAAAACAGAACTATGGAGTGGATTGTTATTATATGAATTTGAAGGGCTGGAAATGATTTATATAAGTAGTTTAACTATAATGAAAACGTTTTTAGCTTTTTTCTTTCCTCTTCTCCCATCCTGGCTCCTCCGTTTTCATCCCCATCTCGGACCACCTATGCTAGTTTACTAATTCAGCTATTTAAAGTAGATAAAAGCATTAGAATATTTTCTTACCCCTTCTATTATCTTCCGTTAACTATAAAAAAAAATATTGATCACTTTTGGTTATTGATTTTTTTCATTTTAACTTTTAATTGTTTATTTTTTTTATAGCAGTATTCTATTTGTGAATCAGGATTACACACTCGAAGAATATAATACCTACAACGGTTAGATTATCTCAGGCAATGCAAGATATCGAAACACATTGTGAGGTTTGCAAGCAAGAGAATGAAACTCTTTTTCACATTCTTATTAGCTGTTCTCATGCTAAGGCAGTGTGGCGTGCCCTCAACATCAATATTGATCAGATCATTAGTCAGTGTCAAACTGTCAAGGAATGGATTTTATTTTGGTTTCAGGATGTTCAGAATGCAAGGAGAGATGATATTAACAACTGGAGAAGCTTGTTAATGGTGGGAAGTTGGATAATATGGAAGGAAAAATGTGATTGTGTTTTCCAGGATAAAATACTCAATCCTGTGAACACTGTCTCAAGAATTCAATATCAGCTGATTAGTTACAATGTCTCCACCTAGTACAGTCCCAATGATAATCTAACTGATGTCTCTATGTCTCCTGAACTGATTCCTAGAAATTCTATATGTCTGCAGGATATCTTGAATGATGTGTCTGTTTTTAAATTCTTTGTAGATACATCCTTTGATCATAATACTAATGAGTGTGGTTCTTGCATTGTTCTGCATAATTCTGCAGGTGCACGCGTTGCGTTCAAAGGATCTCATGCAGCTGGAATAATTGATGCAGAAGTAGGAAAATGTAGAGCTGTTCTTGAAAGGCTGAACTGGGCAAAGGCAATGGAACTAGACAGAATTCATCTAGTAGCTGATGCTGAGATTGTAGTAAACTCCATCAATAATGGCACCCTCTTTGTCAGATGGGAGAATAGGAAGATCATTCAAGAGATTAAGCTTTTGCTTAAAACTTTTAGTTTTTATAAGATTTCTCATGTCAGTAGAAGTTTAAATTCTATAGCTGATTCCATTTCGAAAGTAGTTAGAAGAGATAAACTTCTCATTGAAGAATTCAGTCATGATGTTATACATCTTGAAACTTTGTTATCCAGGCTTCTAGTTCCCGGTATTTCTTAATAAATACATCCTCATTTTTATCTAAAAAAAATCAGGATCACACACTAACTATGGGATTTGTTCGAAAAAATTTGCCGCGTCCTTCGGCCGCCTCGCATATTAGTGTCATTCTAGCCCTATCAAAGAGAAAAACCATCCTTGGTGTCTCTATACAGGGGCAAAAAAAAAATTAGTTCGCTTCGGGGCAAATTCTTTTCAGGAACAGCCCTTCCCAAGTTCACGAAAAGTTTTACTAAATGGCATCTTTAGTTTTCCCAGCGAGACGTCCTCATCTTTGATTAAGTGTTTTCCAGATCTTAATCTGATTAAGTCTAACAAAATAGTTGGACAGGGGAAAAAAAAACTCTTCTTTAGGGATATTTTTGAACTCCATTTGCTAAAAATGAGTTCAGAATTGGATTTAAAAAGAAAGAGGTGCATAATTTAGATTATGCGGGAGATGCAAAAGTTGAATTCTTGTGTTTTGGATAAATTGGATTTGGTATTTTTCAAACCCTGGTCCTATCGGATCCACCACAACACTTTATTTTTTCATTTTTGATAGATGACGACATGTATGGGCGGTAAAAGATTGATATGAATTTTCAATTTGGTTTCTAGTTTGATCTCTAAAATCACAGTTTACATTATCGAGGACCTATTTTTTACTGTCGTCTTTCTTGCGTTTACACTAATTTTGAATGACAAACTTACCTCAGCCGTTACTTTATGGACTAGTTTTCTACGCATTCGCTTGGTGCGCCAACAACCAAGAGTCAAGATTCTTTCTAAATAAATAATGAAAAACAAGTCTCTTTCTAAATACTGAAAAACTTGGCTAATTTGTGGTCTATGCCAATTGTTTGGGACCTGTTACTAGATGACAAAAAAGGTTATTAGAAATAAATTTCACACAATCCCTTATCCAACTATTATCTAACTACCAATTTTACCCCTGATTAATTAGCGTTAATTATTCGTATTAGGTGTTAATTAATTATGTTTTAGATGTGAGATCAACTAATGTTAAATCAATCTTCAAAACAACCTAAAAAAATTGATTTTTTATTTCGTAAACAGTACCCAAAATCGGTTTATGTTCATGACTCTTAAACCGATTCTGGGTTGGTTTTTTCGAAATTAACAGAGGACTTTCAGAATCGGTTAAAGTGTGCACTGAAAAAAGTCGATTACTACAATCGGGGTTTTAATGACATATATAAACCGATTGTTATCTTTCATAAGAAATATTTTTTTCATTCATTTAGCACATGCATCAAGCCTTTAAACCCCTAGGCGACCCTAGTGGACGAGTTATAGTCTAGTGAGGGTTTACATAGAGGTCCACCCACAAAACCCACACAAAAACTTCTAAAACCATCAATCTTCGTTGGAGGAATCCGAGTCCGATTCACCAACCATAAAGTCCGGGCCATACTCCGGAATTTTGGATACCATGAAGTGATAGCTTTCATCGAATGCGAATGCTTCCCCCTTTTCCTCCAAGTAGCCCGCTTTCACGACTTCATGCTACAAAAACACAACACAAACTTACTTTGTTAGTGATGTTTCATTGGGAGATAAAACAACATGGATTATGTAAAATAAACTACAAAAATACTTACAAATTGTTCAATGGACAAGATAAAGTGGCTAGCATTCAAAATACGATGTTGGAAAGATAAATAAGCAAGTATCGCACTTTCGATGACTTGGTGCCTAGCATGGATTTGTTGAACACTTCTTCCATTCGGATTTCCAAAATCTTGCATATATTTGTTATGTACCTTTGTCCAAAAGGTTTCGGCATCTACCCTTACAGAGGACTGATTTTTGATTCGAGTTTTGGCATACCATGCTTTGGTGATGGATAAATCTTCATTTGAATCAAATGATGCCATTGTTGTATTTGATAAATCTCCATTAATGAGTTTTTGGGTAGAGCTCTAGATCTAGTTTTAGGTGATGGAGGAAGAAGATAGTGTGCCTCTCTTTTACAATTATGTGTCCCCCTCTTCTCTCTTTCCTTCTCTCTTTCTGTATATATGCTAGGGCAACTAGATGGAAAATTACAAATATAACCTTGCTTACTAATGAAGGAAACTTGGCTAAGAAAATATGTATGCGATCCTATTTTGTTAACTTGCTTCGACTCTAGAATATCGCCACGCGGTGAGTGCCATTTTTTGTATCTACAAAGTTGATTGTTTATACCTGATGATAATCAACAAACTGTTGCACAATCACCTATCAGATGATTCGGATTTTAAATTTAAGGAAAAAAATCGATCTAGGGTAACAAATATTTCAGGTAAATATATGATAGATCGACATTTCTGGTGTAAGGGTTTCGAATTGGATGTATGGGTTAAGAAATAAAGGGTTTGATTTCAGGGTTTTCACCACAAATCTTAATTATCAGATCTGGTTGTGACTCTCGTTTTGCAAAAAAGGTTCCGAAAGAGAGAGAAAAAAAACGATATGAGATATTAGGTGGTCTAAAATGAAAGGAAAAAAAGATAAAAAAAAAAAATTAGAAGATCAAAATATTAAACCACCGTGGGTCCCATGAAAATACTTTATATTTCAAAATACCATAATGTACAACGTCCGTAGACTTTTAAAAACGTTGCTCCAAAAAATTTCTTTTAATAATGTAGAATTACCCATGTTGCGCAACGTATTTACTGGTGCGCAACGGATATAGATGTTTCAAATGGTGCAACATCTATATCCGTTGCGCACTCCCGAAATTGAAGCGTTGCAAAATCCAAGATATGGTGTAAGTTTAAACCAGGATCATCCAAAATATAAACCTTAACCATCCCAAAAGAGTGTTAAAAACTTAAAACTTAAACAACCAAGTCTTAAAACCTTAAACTTTTAATACCTAAAACTTAAACATAAAAACTTACACTTATAAATCATGGAGCACCAGCATCAAGAGCATTTGCCGCAGCAACGCCAGGAGCATTTGCAGTAGCATCAGCAGCATCAACAACACCAGGAGCATTTGCAGCAGCATCAACAACACCAGGAGCATTTGCAGCAGCAGCATCTTCTGCTTCAGCAAGGGCTTGAACTTCAGCCATTTCTTCAAACATATCTTTCAAAAATCTGTGGTGATCACTTTCAGCTGAAATCAAATCCCTCATTCTCCTCGCGAACCTGATGACCTCATTGAGCTCTTCCAGTGCAACCTTGTCTACCAGTGCTAGTGCTTTCTTCAGACGGGTCTCGCGCCCATATGCAAACTTGTAAAGGCTTCTTTCTGGCACGGGTTGTGGTGCCCTGTGAATATCTTCATGGGTGAGCTCTCGAGAGTAAAATGCTAGGTGGCCGAAGTCCATAACTATAAAAAACAAAAAAAAACTAGTTAACAATCGGTATATAGGAACACATATGAAATCCGATTCTAAACAACAAAACACACAGGAATGTCAAACATTAACAATCGTTTTATGTTGTAATATATAAAAACCGATTGTGAAATGGAATCTGAACAGACAATTCTTAATCGGTATATTAACAAGCAAATAAAATCCGATTAGGGAAACCCAGAGTTCAAAAGAATTTAGTACCAAGAATCGGGTTATTCTAATGCATTTATAAACCGATTCTGGTGATGTCTTTTCAAATTCCGATTCAGGACCCAAAATCGGTTTATGTTAATCATCATATAAACCGATTACTCTGCATGCTCTCATGGCCGAAGAACAAAACCCAGAATTGGTTTATTCGATATGTCAACATAAACCGATTCTGGGTAAGATCAGAGATTTTGAAATTCAAAAATCAAAGATTTAAACATGTAAATCAATGAAGAAATGCGAATACTAGAACGGGTTGATGGAGATTTACCTTTTTCTTGGTTGGATCAAAGATCGTTGGAGAAGAGGATGAATTTTTTTTTGATTAGGGTTTTGAGAATTTGGAAAGATTATGATGAAAATAGAAAGTTTTTCTGATTTAGGTTTTCATGTTTTTGGATTTTGCTGAAAATGGTAAGGATTAATATTTATATGAGTTAGTTTTAGCAATTAATTTTGGGGTAAATTAGACTTTTTGAGAAATTTGACACCCCATGCGTATTTCGTGGAGTGGGAAGGGAAATTTAATAGGCACCAAATAATTGGCATATGCCCAAATTAGCGGGGATGAAAACCCCTCGAATCTCCACATATCTTCAACAGAGACTTTTCGGAATAAAGACGGTGCAATTGCACGTGACTGTTGCTTTATTGCTTTATGGCAGTAGTTGTTGACAAATTCGATGGCCAACCACATAATAAAAATAGTGATAATGAATATTATCTTCCTAAATCAATGGACTTTGGTACATATTCTGTCGGTAATCTATTCATTTCTTTTCCGAAACCAGTCGGTGCTTGCCGGTCCTTAAAGAAATACAAAAAGGCTTAATTTGAAGATTTACTAAACGGCATCTTCAATTTTTCCAGAGGGGATGTCTTCGTATTTTTTAACCCCAATTTTCATGGGATTTTAATTTCCGTGTTTTCCGGATCCAGCCCACCATGGCCACCGTCACTGCCGCACAAAATAAATCTTTTTTTTTCTTTTTTTCTTTTTTAAATGCATTCCAATGGACTAACTTAGGAAGTTATAACCCTTACATCGATAATAGTAGAGCCATCTAATGTTGAGCCAAGTGGTTCAACTCTAACATTAGATTTATCTACTTCTAAGAGCTGCACAATGCAAGGCGGAGGGATATTCCTCCAATCAACAAAAGTATTATAAAGTTTAGCTTATTTAGCCAATATATCGGCAACATTGTTTGCTAGTCGAGGAACATAAAAAAAAAAACCAAAAAGTGTTGACAGAGATTGAAATCTCTTTTTACTTCATCCATTATCTTCTAATTTTTCCAAGTGATTTGAGAAGGTTTCCTATTCAGGTAGTCGAATAGGTTTTTGCAGTCGCCTTCTACACTGAAGTTTGTTAATCCTTCCTCCACTGCCCAAGCCGCTGCATACAGGAGACCTAAAGCTTCTGCTTCTTCTGGGGATGTTGCCGAGATGGATCCTGCTCTTCCCTGGACGAATTTCCCTGCATCATTTTTGAGAATTAAAGAAAAGCCTGCTGGTTCGTTTACTGAAGTCCAGGCTGCATCTAAGTTAAGCTTTTTCTGATCATGTCTTGGTGCCTCCCATCTAGGTTTTTCCTTACATCTAGTAGTAGTAACTTTTGTCTGATAAGAATCTTTGTACCAGAAACTCAAATGTCTTTGTATTTCTAGTGCTAATTGAGAGTAAGTTTGCTTTGGCTTTTCAAACGACCTGTTACATCTTTCTTTCCATATGAACCAAACTTTTGTCAAGATAATTTCTAGAGAAACTATAGGATTATCATTTTCTAACCAATCTTTGCATATGTTTAAGATTTCTTTTGAAATATCAAAATTAATATTTAATGGGAAAGGCTCAGATGCCCAAACAGATTTGGCATAAGGACAGTGAAATAAGAGATGTTTTATAGTTTCATTTTCTATACAACCAAAAGTGCAGTTAGGAAAAACATCCCGCATGAATCTAGATAATTTAAGATTGGTAGAGACTGCATTTTGTAAACATTTCCAATTGAAGATTTTAATTCTCTGAGAGATATTTAAGTTCCACAGACCTTTCCAAAAAGTCTCAGATTATCCTAGATTATAGTGGTTCACAGTTCTTTCATTTAGCTTGTTGTACATGGATTTAACTGTGAATTTACCTGAATTAGTGAGGAGCCATCTGAGAGTGTCTGACTTGGCATTTAAGTTGTTATCTAAGGTAATTCTAATGCTACAGATATGACTAGCAATTTGACTATGAAATAAATCCTGAATTAAGGAGGAGTTTCACTTTTTTGATATAGGATCAATAAGATCATTAACAAGGATTAAGAAGGAGTTAGCTGCATTTTTGTAATTACTGAGGTTCTCATTCAGATGAGGGATCCAATTATCTTCCCAGATATTAATCTTTGTACCATCTCCTACTTCCCAGATTGAGTTTTGTTCTACTAGTTTGACACCTTGACTTATACATCTCCAAATCCAAGAACTATTAGTTGGGATTTTGGCTTTAAAGGCTGAAAAATATCTAGGTTTAAGCTGAGACACCCATAGAGCTTCAGGCTCATTTAAAAGTCTCCAAGACAGTTTGGTAATCATGGCAAGATTGAATTTATGAGCATTCCTAAAACCTAGCCCCCTTTTACTTAGAGGTTTACAGAGGCAAGAATAAGATCTTGGGTAATATCCTTTGTAGTTAGTTTCTTTGCCCCACCAGAAATCTCTTTGAAGAGCATCCATTTTCTTAGTTATTTTCTTGGGAAGAATGAAGCAACTCATTTGAAAGCTAGCTATGCTTGCTAGAGTAGCTTTCTTTAGTAGCATTTTACTAGCTTGTGCTAAGGTTTTTCCTATCCAACCTTGAACTTTTTGCTCCATCTTCTCTATGATTCCTTCAAAGAGTTTAATTTTGGCCATATCTATGAAGAGAGGAGTTCCTAGATAAGAATCTTTAAGGTCAATCTTCTTGATTTTAAGAAGTTTGCTTATCATCCTTTGATGTTTAGGTTGAACTTTTTTACTAAAGAATAAACCTGATTTTTCAAAGTTTATGACTTGCCCTGAAGCTTTGCTAAAAATGTCAATAAGTTGCAAGACATTACGACATTCTTTAAGGTCAGCTCTAATGAAAAGAAGGCAATCATCAGCAAAAAAAAGGATGAGAAATTGGGCTATTCTTAGGTGTTATTTTGATACCATTTATTAATTTCTCTTCTTAACTAGTTAAAAGTAACCTAGAAAAGATTTCCATGCAGATAATAAAAAGGTAAGGGGAAAAGGGGTCTCCTTGTCTAAGTCCTCTAGTAGGTTTGATTTTTTTTCCTGGACTACCATTGAGCAAGACGGCAATAGAAGAAGTGGAAATACATTGATGGATTAGATTGCAAAATTTGTTGTCAAAACCAAAAGCTTTCATGGCAGAAAGTAAGAAGTCCCAGTTTACTCTATCAAAAGCCTTAGACATATCTATCTTTATTCCTAGACCAGCACGTTTCACTTTTTTATTTTTGAATGAATGAATAAGTTCTTGGGCAATAACTATATTGTCAGAAATTTGCCTTTTAGATAGGAAGGCAGCTTGGAAAGGAGAGATGAAAGAGTTGAGAAAGGGTTTCATTCTGTTAGCTAGAATTTTAGCTATAAGCTTGTAAATAGTGTTGCAAAGTCCTATAGGTCTAAAATTACTGGGATCTTTAGGATGTCTGTTTTTGGGTATAAGGAAAAGATAAGTTTTATTAAGTTCTGGGTGAAGCTCTCCAGTTTTAAAAAACAGTTGAATTGCAGCAGTAACTTGATTTTCTACTGTTTCCCAATTCAATTTAAATAAGCTAGCAGGAAAACCATCAGGTCCTGGAGACTTATTTGGTTTTAGGTTCTTAATAACTTGCCAAATTTCCTCAGCAGAGGGGATAGAGCTAAGAGTAAAGTTTTCTTCTAAAGAAATACAAGGCTGAATGTGTTGAAATAGAGCTAAATTATGTGAATAAGGTTCAGGGGAGCAGAGAAGAGATCAAGAAAGAAGTCTGAGAGAGTATTTTTAATTTCAGTTCTCTTAAAGGTCACTTCACCATTATTCATTTTCAGACACTCTATGTTATTCCATTTTCTTCTTTTTAAGGTTTTTGTATGAATTTTTTTTGTGTTTTTTTCCCCTAATTGGATCATGTTATCTCTAGATTGCTGCTTAGCAATAGCCTCCTGAGTGTCATAAAGATGTTCTAGCTGTATTAATTTTTCTTTTATTTTGTCTTCTTTCCTATAAATATGGTTAGTGTTATTCAAGTATTCTATTTGAGAGAGGATTCTCTTAATTTGCTTAGAAGGTAAACCAAATATTATTTTTTTCCAAAAGTCAAAGTTGGTTTTTAGAGATTGGAGATTAAGAATTAAGGATGAAGTGGGGTTTTCACTAGATTCATAGGTCCAGGAGTCTCTTATAGTTTGAACACATGAGGGTTTTTTTTGCCAGGTATCATAAAATTTAAAGGTGTATTCTAGTTTAATGAAGATAGTATCTAATCTTAACATTATAGGACTATGATCTGATCCTACTGCCACTAAGTGGTTAAGTTCTGCATTAGGGAATTGTAAGCTCCATTCAGTATTGGCAATAGCTCTGTCAAGTCTTTCTTGGATATTAGCTGCGCCATCTCTATGGTTATTCCAAGTAAACTCATAACCTTTAAATCCTAGATCAGAGAGCCCAAAGTTATTTAGGATGCTTTTGTAATAAACACAGTCAGAGCTTTTGAATGGTAAACCACCCATTTTATCTTCTTTACTAAAGATCATATTTAAATCACCTAAAAGAACCCAAGGCATAGACTGTTTATCTACTTGTTCAGAAATTTCTGTAAAAAAGTCCCAAGCTGTGTTCCTATTTGAAGGATAAGGACTCCCATAAAAACATGTTAAGAGCCACTTCTTTGATTCAGAGTTGGTTTGGACTAAGATATTTATCATATTAACATTCAATTATACTATTTCAAAGGAAAATCCATCTACCCAAGCTAGTGCTAGTCCACCTGCTAATCCTATTGGATCCACTATATGAATATTGGGGTAGTCTCTCAATAGAGGTTTAACAACATGTTTAGGGGACTTTGTTTCAGAGAGAAACAAAATTTCAGGTTTGTCAGTTAATATAAGCTGCTTTAGGTGATTTTGTGTGAAGGGGTTACCACACCCCTGCACATTCCATGCTATGACTTTCATTTGAAATTAAAAAGCAACATAAATTAAGAAGAAGATGACAATAAATAAGAAAAAAAATGGTCTATCAAAGGGAAAGGGCAGGTCTAAAAAAATCTGATTGCTTCTAAAGTATGAAAATCTAAGGGAAGGAGAATAACTAATTATCTAAATAATCATGCGAGATCTAGCAATTTAAGAGTTCAAGTAACTATTATCAGAAAAGAAATGGCAAGAGATTGAGATTTTAGGGATACCTGAATTTCTTCTTTATGCTCAGATGGGGAATCCAATAAGAAAGGGAGTGGCAGAATTACATCCTTATGCATATGTTCCTTTAAATTTGATCCATACTGGTCAATATGGAGATCAGAAGCTATAGTTCAAAGATCCTCAAAAGGAGAGGAGGAAGGGAAATCAGGAATTGAAAGTTTAAATGCAGATTTGGGTTGAGTTTTTGGTGATGCTAATGATGCAGGAATGCAATGTATGCTAGAATGATAAGGGATATCATGAGATGAATGAAATGCAGATGAAATTGAATCAGAAGATAAAGGCAAGCTAAAACAGTTACTAGCATCTTCAAAAGGGGATGAAGAAGTGAACGAGAGTTTCCTAATTAACCAAAGGTGCTAAAGAATCGGTTCTAGGGCGAAACGGGTTAACCACATCTTGCAACAGTTTAGATGCCGGTTCATGGTTTACTTGAATCAGTTCCATGGAATCTATGACACGATGAGTTTCCGAGTTAACCGATCTAAACGAGTTAGAGCTCGAGCTATTCAAAGGGATGAAGTTTTCAAGAATATTGTAAAGGAAAGTTCTTTTTCCCAAGATAGAACTAGCTGCTAAAGGCATGTCCTCATCATAAGTAACTGGACCTATAACCTCATAGGATTGATTATCAGCAAACGAATTGACTATGGGTTGCACGACTGTAGGATGTTCTTCTCTAAACAATTCATACAGAGTCTCTCTGTGTCCCGGAGCATCAAGAAATTTCTCAACAGATTCAATGTTACCATGGGTATCTGTATTATCTTTGGGATTCCAAATTTGAATAGGGTATTGTTTAACCAAAAGATATCATCCCCTAGGGCAGGAGAAGCCATTGTGATATCATAAATATCCTCTAATGGACGGTTTTGTAAAATGGCACATTGGTTAATCTTATGACCAAACCTAGAACAATGAGAGCAGAACTTTGATGGTAGGTTGTGATAGGTGAAGACAACTTCTCTTACTGGGTATCTGTCGACTTTAACTAGCAGTTTCATCATGAGAGGTTTTTCTATATTAACCCAAACTAGCACTCTTGGGAGACAGTCAAAAGAGTCAATTCCTTTGCAAACTTTGCTGACAGTTCCAACTCTACTTATTATTAAGCCTAGCCTTTCTTCAGTTCTGAGTTCGCATTTGGTGTTAGAAATACTTGCCCATAGAGGGATTTATTTTACTGCATCTGTAGATATTCTCATTCCAGGGAATGCAGTGGTAGCTGAGAGTACATTTCCGTATGGGTACTAAGGTCCATTCAGTGCTATCCATTTATGATCTTCAGCAGCGTAAAAGGTTATAATAAATAGATTCGGATCTACTTCACGAATTTGAAACCCTATTTTAGTACCCCCCAGAAGTGTCTTAATACTCCTCTAATGTTGTCAGGTGAGTAAAGCTCAGTCGAAAAGATGCGAGCTAGAATACTGGTATTTAATACCAAAATCTCTCATTAATGCCTGTGGTGTTGGTAGAAGACCAATGTTGGCGTAGTTTGCATAACGCTGAGCGACTGAAAGACCACTTAGGTGTTTATAAAGATTGTAACTATCCCCCATTAGAGAGAAAAGGGCTCAGAAAGCAAAAGAAGGAAGGGTTAGAGATAAGAGGAGAAGAGAAAAATCAAGACCAGAGAACTAAGCATATAAGAGATCCGAAACTTATAACTGGATAAATAATTAAAAAAGTTTGCATGGAAAAGTTTTCGAAATTCTAACCTTAAACTTAGATTATTGTTGTTTGAAAATTTTAAGGTTAAATTATGGCCAATCCACAATTCACAACACTTTTATGGGGATAGGAGAAAGTAAGATGGGTTTCAAATTTAACAAATAAATTACTAACGGGTAAAAGTAAGCTCCTTATAAAGATGAGTAGCATTGGTCACTAAAGAGGCCCAATCATATATCACGAAAAGACATAAGAGAGATGAGCAGCAGGGAAATAAATGCTGGAAAGATGAATGACTAAAGAGGGATAGAGGGAAGAAGAGACAGCCTCAAGTTGCAGGACTATTGCGTCTAGGAGAAAGTTTTTAGAATGTCTACAGCTCACTAGTAGCATTTATCGATATTAAAGGTTGAAAAACAACAAGCGGGAGAACACAAGGAGACTAGACGTCTGAGTTCACTTAACCAAAACGTAAGGGATTCAATAAGATTAAATACACTAAAATTTTAAAGGATTAGAAAGGCTATAAAGGAGAGGTAAGGGAAAAGCATAAAGAACTCAAAACCAAAAAAAGAGAGAAAACAATCACAGAGATAGTAAAGGAGATGGCTTGCAATCATTTTCGAATTCCTTATGATGCTCCAATATCCTCTACGAGGGCAATACGGTGTCGAGAGGGACAGTTGCATAGGGTTCGATATTATCATTGTACAGTTTGTAAACAAGATACTTTTTTATATCCCGCTCAGGCGCAGCGACTTGCATTATGCAATTTAAGCGATGAGGAGAAGGAAAGGCTAGGCAAAGAAAGAATCAAGACAATTCGTGCAAGACTAATTACCGGTTTACCAGTAACTGCAGCCTATTTCCATTCAGAATATCCTCCAAGGATGGATTACGCTTATGTTCATGAGAAATTCGCCATCTATCTACAAGAGCGAGAACAGGGATTGATAGAGATTGAAGATACAGATGAAGAAGAATGAAGAAACTAGTGAAACTAATCTAGATATCAGTAAGAAGCATCAATAGTAGGATAAAAGTTTCTCGTTTTTTTTTTTTTTTTTAGATTAAGGGTAAGTTTCATGGATGTAATAGGATGTTGTTTATGTCTAAGTTTGTTGTCTTTTGATTCAGTTTGTAGTGTATTAATGTTATCTTTTATCTAGTGAGTAAATTTTTTTTTTTTTCTAAATCGAAACTACAAATTAACCATAAAAAGGAGAAGCAGAAATCATCGGAGAGAAAAAAGAACCAGAAAAAGGCAGGAGCATAAGAAGATTAGGGAAGCAAGATAGAGGAAAGTAGAATCGCACCCCTAAGATAGAGGAGGAACTACCAAAAATAAGATAGTTATGTGAAATTGCTACCACTGAAAAAGTAAATAGCAAGATAGAACGAGGAACGAGAAAGAGAAAGAAAGATGAATACACGAGGATTCATGGGTATATGATGAATGATGAATGATTAAGAGATGCAGAAGATGAATGCATATAAAAAAAGATGCAGTGAAGCTATATGATAATGGGATTAAATAATGAATGTATATGCAGCAATTCAATTCCTGAAGCTTCCTTAAAAAGATCAAAATAGGAACAAAGCAGAATCAAGATGTAATTCTCCCTTCATTTGGATCCCCATCTGGCTAGGGGACGAAACCCAGGTGGAGAAATTATTTTACAGACATGAAGCTTAGAAAAAATGGAAGAAGAAGAAAAGAGAGGAGATGAAGAAAACTAGCTATTGGGAGGAGAGAGAGGAGAGATTGATTTTTCTCTGAAATGTTTCCAATTGTTTGATGAGGTTCTATGAATCTTACTTTTAACACCGTCACCATGGGATTTTGAAACACTGATGAAAGCTTTCACTTTGTCTTAAAATAAATCTTTAAAATGTGGACCCGTATGCCAAAACTTTTTCCTTTTTTTGCTTAGGCAAGTCTTTTGATGGAATCCAACCTACTCCATGTTTTGAAAAAAAATGTGGAATATCAAGTCTAATAGATTCCAAATTGGTGTCATCCACACTTTTTTCAAGTCATGTTCCATAATTTTATAGAATGGTGTTTGGAATCCATAGAAAAAGCTATTCCGAATAGCAAGTCAAATGCAGAAAAACCACTCTTAACTTCAAACATGTAAATATTTTAGTCAAATATCATCGACCAAGTCAAACGTTATTCTTTTTAGTTTTTCTTTGATTCCACGGCTCCACCATAAGAACTCACCATGAACGGATCCAAATGCCGAGATGAAATTCTTCCCCATAAAACTTTGAGAGTCCTCCATTCTCCGCATATTTCCTTGAAGTTGACTAGACAACTGGCTCACTTGGTCCCCAAAATTTCCATTATTGTTGTCGCTATACCATCTTTATTGTGTGTCCTATAGGGCCTCAACTAGTGCCGTAAAGTTTGGTATTATTCACCCCGTGCTCACATGACTTTCTATTGGTGCCCAAATTCGACGGACACACATAGACCAGCCAATAATGATTATATACTCTTTTTCCCCTAAATCAATGGACCTGGGTACAATTCTACATCCCCAGAGTCGGTGCGTGCCGGTCCTTAAAGAAATACAAAAACCCTAAAAAGAAAGGGCAGGATTGTCCTAAATGGCATCTTGGTTTTTTTTCCTTCCAGATCTACTGATATTCGGTCACAACCACCACCACCAACCACCAAATAATCAGATATGGATGAATCTGGTGTTTCAAAATCTTCCTCTAATCAGAAATTGGACAGAAATCACACGCAAAAATATATTGAAAAAATCAGATTGAAAGCAATAAAAACGTAATAATCTCAGATTCAATTTTATAACATCAAATCAAATTTTTTCATCGATATAAGAAGATAATTGTCTGTTGTTGTTTAGACAACAGAGTTAAGCATGATAAACTCAGTAGTATCCAATCTGACTCCTCCATATGCTTTGTTTCCACAGCCTCCGCCACCACCGCCGCCGCCGCCGCTGTTACTGCTACCACTTCCTGCTGCTGCAGTTGCTGCCATGGTTTCTTTCTGATCAACATGATTAGGAGGATGATAATACATCCTAGCAGTGTGTGGACAGTGAGAGTGAAATCTTGCTGCAATTCTTACTCCTAAATCTAGCATCTCTACATACTTCCCCATCTCTGAATCAAATAATATATCGCAAAAGACCCAAATCAGAGATGGAAAAGAAAAAAAAATGAGAAATCAGAATCGGAGGAAGATGAATTTAGGGTTAGAAAAAAGAATTGAAGAATAAATTGATTTTGCTATCAGAAAACTCATCCCAGTAATCAGAGCCCATGAAATGGTTTTGGAGATATTTTTTTATGTTCAGGCTTTTGGCTTTTATTTATAGGAGAAGCGTTACATATTCTGGCAGTTTCGGCTCTCTTTCGTTTTTTTTACGCAAACGAAAAGCGTAGGCGTGGAATTAGGGTTTTCTTCTTTTGTGTTGTTAGATTCGAGACACGTGGTTTAGTCATGTGTAAGATAATAGGTGATATATTATCTTACAAAAAAATTAAAATGGAATAGGTGAAATGTGATTGTGAAGTTAATGGTGTATAATCTTTGTGACTTTCATCGTCCATTAAGGATATTCCTATGCAACATGCCAGATAAATCTACACAAAATTGGTCAATTAATCCAATTACGATAATTTTTGGTTGAAAAAAACATGTAAAATTTGATATTGTTTAAATGAACGAGAATGTAAAATAGTCAGGATGTAAACAGTTTCATCCAACGTAAATGAAAAGCGTAGACGTAAAATTAACGTTTTCTCTTTTTATGTTGTTTGATTCGAGACATGTGGTTTAATCATGTGTAAGATAAAAGGGTGATTTATCTTAAAAATGGAATAGTTGAAATGTGATCGTGAAGTTAATGGTGTATAATGTCCATGACTTTCTTCGTCCATTAAGGATATTCCTATGCAACATGCCAGATAAATCTATTTGCCGTGCCACCGTCTTAGTCACTGTGGTAAAATAGGTAGGCGATAGGATTTCTAATGAGCGATATTGACAATGGCGTCAGCAATGTAGTCTTTATTTTTGGCGATTTTCTGATTAAATGTTCGTTGTTAGTCTAGCGCCAACCACTAGTTCTTTGTCGCCTATAAATAGGTAAGTTTCAAACAAAATATTTACACCAATTTTTTTGTTGTCCATTTCTCTTTTTCTCAATCTAATTTTTGTTTTTCAATTTCTTAAATGGCGGAATTTCAAACCCAACTTGATTGCAAACACGAGCTTGAATATTTTAGAGTAGTACTTGAAGGTGTTGCGAAAAAGATACGTGATAGTTATAAAGAAATAGGTAAAAAAGCAACTATAAATATCAACATTCTCTTTTGGTTCTCTCGTCTTGAGAAACCAGTTACAATTGATTTCTTTCTTGGTATAGATAGGTCGACCTATTTAGGACCCGTCTTAGTGTTTTTGTCTTTTCTTTCGCTTTCTATCTATGACTTGCTTAGGGTTTTTAATTTTTTCTTCAATATATCAGCTAAATCCATCCAATCATCCTCAACTTCTTCGGCAACTTCATCAACAATATCCACAGTAATGGCTTTGTCAACAACTTACGATGTTCCGTTCGAACGATTACATGGTGCCATCAAAGAGAAGCTTGTTGGTCATAATTTTTTGCTATGGAAGGCTCAATTTACGCCTTATTTGCAGGGTTACGATTCAGAAATTTTTATTGATGGTATTCACCGGTGTCCATCAGCTATTATTAACAGAGCTCCAAATCCGTTGTTTTTAGTGGGAATGTTATAAACACCCCTAATATCCATGGGTCATGTACAAATACCCTTATCCATTATGTATATACCCCTAGCCTTTTACAAGGAAACTAATTTAATCCATAATTCCATAACCGCCCTTAAAGACATTTTTTATTTTCTCATTTCAGATTCGAAAGTTATCTCTCTACTTTTGATCCCCGACTTTCACCCATCACCACCACCACCATCAACATCGTTTCTCCGTTGTCGCAACCACTACCAACATCGCAACATCTCCGACACCAACATCACAACATCTCCGACACCACATCACCATCACCATCACCACCGAAAGAGAGAAATAGATCTTCGTCGGAAATCATTTTCAGATTCAAAAATAGTTTATCATCATATCATCATCATCATCTTTTACTTGGTTCGTCGATGATTTTAGATATCGGATTCAGTTTCAGTAGATTGAGAGATCTGATTTTAAGTTTCATTTTCAGGTAATTTCGAACTCAAGATTTTAAATTTTTATTTATTGAAGCTTTACAGCTATTTGATTTGTTATATTTTGATGATTCTTATCAATCCAATTCAGAGATTACAGAAAATTTTCGAAAAAAATTCATCAATGAATTTAGGGTTCGTTTACGATATTTCAATTGACCCTAAAATCGATCGATCTAATGTTTCAATTAAGGGTTTTTTAGAATGCTATCTCCATAGAGGCCATCAGAGAAAACAAATTTGTTGGAAATCTGTTGTTGCCATGGTTGATTTTTAAGAGTTTATGAACAAAATGAAGTGATAGAAGAGATTGATGTTCTGGTGGTGTTAATGAGATGAAGAGGAGAAATTACGAATCTGTTATGGAAATGGAAACCATGGTTTGAGTTGTTGTTTGAGCTCATGGAAGAGATGGCTGCGGTTGCTGTTACAAATGAAATTCGAATTTATGAATATCTAGGGTTGAATTCTGATGCCAAAAAGAGAATCGAATTGAATTGAACAATAGAAATTAGAAATTGAGGTGCTATTTCAAGGGATGTAATGGTGAAGCTGAAAACTCGGAGTAGATGACAGTGGATTTTGACAGTCAGTGTTGGTGAAACTGGGAAGCTGCAGGTTGTTGATCGATTGAAGGAGGAATTGGTGTTCGCTGTTATAGATGGCTAGGTTGAAGGAGGAATTGGTGTTTGCTGTTATAGATGTCTAGGTCAAGAATGAAATAGTGGCGGATATGGTGGTACTAATGGGATTGAAATGGTTTATGCAGTGGTTGTATGTGAGATTGCAGGTGGTATGAGGAGATGTTTGTGTGTTGTAGGTGGTTGTTGGTGGTGCTGTATTTGGAGAGCTAGAGATATGGTGGTTTCTGTGGGTTGTGTTGATTTCAGAACTAGAGATTTTCAAGGTTGGATTGCAGGTATAACTCAGCAAGAATAAGAAATGGGTGTATGCCTCGGTTTGGTGGTTATAGTAATGAACAAAATATGAGGTTTGCAGAAAGTGATTATGGTACTGTGAGACAGATTGAAGATGCAACAAAATAAAAATTGTTTCGATGATGGGTTAAATATGCTGTTGTTGATATTCATTGAAGTGGGAATCTGAGATAGTTCTGAAGCTAAGGAGAAATGAACTGAAAGAATAGATGTTGTGTTGGCTCAAGAATGGTTAGATGAATGCCTAGGTTTCAAATACATATTGCAGGTGTTGGCAGGTTGATGGTTATGAGCTACTGAATGCAATGAGATATATGTATGTAAGGAAATGATATTACAGGTGCAATGAGAAGCTGCAGTTTGTGTGTGGCGTTGCAATCGGCCTTAAGCTGAAATGAAGTAGATGAATGCTAGGGAACTAAAATGGGGACATGATGGTTTGATACTGAGAGGATGAAGTTGTTGGTAGATACAGGGATGTTCAGAAGAGATGTTGTTAATCGAAGTGAAGGGATTGTGGTTGTTTTTTTTGCTTTTTTATTGTGTGGGTGCAACTGAGAATATTACAGATGAGTTATGAGTTGAGGTACTGGAGTGATTTGCAGGAAATATGTTAGGCTGTTGTACGGCATAGCAATGAAATGCATTGGATTTTGCAGGTTTGCAGAATGAATGAGCTGATTTGCAGGCAAGGCTGAATTGCAAGCTTCATGGGATTTTCTAAAACCTGAAATATTTGCAGGGATCACGGACTTCTATACCTCTAGACAACCACTATTGCTGGATGCAAGTGTTGCATGCCAAGGACACAGCTATTCACGAGGTATTTTTCTGATGACATGATCTTGGTTACTATTATATGTTGTATGTGTATTCTTGGACTCTATTTTGTGGAGGCAACTTGAGAAAGTTGATTCCATATTTGGAGGAAACTTTATCCAGTTGGTTCCAGATTTGGAGGCAACTTGGGAAGCATATGAAATTATCTTTATATATCTTAGAATATAGTTGCAACGAACCTATGGTGCAATGTTAGCATGACTGACTTCGTGTCAGAGGATGTGTGTTCGACTCACGTCAGGTTCACTTATTTGTGTATGTTTTTTTCTTTTTTAGAAAAATTTGTGCTAATTGCCTTCAGATTTGGAGAGAACTTGTGCTAGTTGATTCCGAATATGGAGACAACTTTAGCAAGTTGCCTCAGATTCAGAGTCAACTTTGTGTTAGTTGGCTCAGATTCGGAGACAACTTTATGCTAGTTGCCTCCACTTTTGAGACAACTTGAGATAATTGCCTCAGATTTGGAGACAACTTCAGCAAGTTGACTCCACATGGAGGCGGCGGCGGTGGAGGAAAGTGGTGGTGGTTGGCGATGGTGATTGGCAGGGGAGGCGGTGGTGGAGGAAAGTAGTGGTAGTTGATGGCGGCGATGACGGTGGTTGGCGGCGACAACGGTGGTTGGAATCGGCGGTGGTTGTCGGAAATGGTGGTTAGTGGCGGAGGCGGTGGTGGTTTGTGGCGGCGGTGGTGGTTGGCGATGACGGTGGTGATTGGTGGCGGCGTTGGTGCTCAGCGGCGGTGGTTAGTGGACAACGATGGTGGATGGTGATATTGGTTGTTGGCGGTGGTGGACAGTGGTGGTGGTGGTCAGTAGTGGTGGGCAATAGAGGTAGTGGTTTATTTTATTTTATTTGAATAGTGGTAGTGGTTTTGTATGTACACTATACAAAAGAGGGTATATATTTTAGTAATGTATTAACCTTCAGGGTATAATTTAAGTTGGTAAGGGTATATTTCAATGGGCCTCATAGTAAGGGTATATAGATAATGAAAAAGCGGGGTTCTAACAACCACACCCAATATTTCGCTTAGCAATCTGTATAGACTAACTCCAATATACTTTTAAGAGAATCAACTAGACAGTCAGACTCAATCTTAAGAAAAGTATATCAAAGAGTTATATCTCAATTTCTCAATTCAATCTGCAATCAAACAAATAGGAATTTGCGAGCCTGATTGAATATAAGAAATAACTTGGACAGTATCAAAAACCAATATCCAAGTGTCAATCAATTTAATCAACAACCAAATGTTTGATTCCCAATTGACTGAACTTACACACAACCTGTGATATTTTAATTATATAAACAAATATAATGCAGAAAAGAAATAACACAGACACCAGAAATGTTGTTAACGAGGAAACCGCAAATGCATAAAAACCCCGGGACCTAGTCCAGATTTGAACACCATACTGTATTAAGCCGCTACAGACACTAGCCTACTCCAAGTTAACTTCAGACTGGAATGTAGTTGAGCCCTAACCAATCTCACACTGATCAAGGTACAGTCGCGTTCCTTACGCCTCTAAATCCCAGTTGGACTCTAAGCACTTGATTCCCTTAGATGATCTCACCCACAACTAAGAGTTGCTACATCGACCCAAAGTCGAAGACTTGATAAACTAATCTGTCTCACACAGAAAAGTCTATTGAATAGATAAATCTGTCTCCCACAGAAATACCTATGAGTTTTGTTCCGTCTTTTGATAAATCAAGGTGAACAAGAACCAATTGATATACCGGACTTTATATTCCCGAAGAACAGCCTAGAAATATCAATCACCTCACAATAATCTTAATCATATGGTAGCGAAACAAGATATTGTGGAATCACAAACGATGAGACGAAGATGTTTGTGACTACTTTTTATCTTTCCTATCGGAGAATAAATCTCGAGCAAATCTTAGGGAAGATAGTACTCAATACGATAGAAAACAGCAAGATCAGAACACGCAACTACAGAGAGAATAGTTGGGTCTGGCTTCACAATCCCAATGAAGTCTTCAAGTCGTTAACCTACAGGGTTTCGTGAAAAACCGATGGTTAAAGGAGAATTGACTCTAGTCGCAACTAGTATCACACATGAGGTGTGGGGGTTAGGTTTCCCAGTTGCTAGAGTTCTCCTTTATATAGTCTTCAAATCAGGGTTTGCAATCATTGTTACCTTGTTAACAAAGCATTCAATATTCACCGTTAGATGAAAACCTGATTAGACTCAAGCTAATATTTTTCAACCGTTAGATCGAACTTAGCTTGTTACACAAAAATGAAAAGTGACTTCATTTAGATATGAGTAACCGTACCTAAACGTGTGCACCTTTGTTGGCTCAATAATAGTTAACCGAAGTTAGCCATATGAACACTTTCATATCAACCTTATTCATCTTAACCATAACTAGTTCAAATGACTCAAATGAAACTAGTTCTAGAGTCGTTCAATTGTTTATATTCTCATTGAAGTATACAAGACACAATTGAAGCAAAATCGATTTTGATTCACTCGAATCGATTCATGAACGTTATAGCCACGGTTCGCAAAAGATTGCATTCCTTATTATATAAATTTATTAGTTCATGAACAAACCGATTTTAGAACATAACCCACTCAAGTATGCAAATGGGCACGCATACCTAAGTGGCCGAACTAAGTTTGGATTCGCCAGTACGCGAACTGGTACGCATACCACCAAACTCAGTAAAGTCCCGGAACTTGAACCTCACGCCAGTACGCGTACTTGGTTCCCAGACCTTGACTAAACCAATCAGTACGCATACGGGTATGCATACCATGGTTCCCGAACTTGGATTACACATATGCAAGTACGCATACTGTGCTTATATCAAATTGTCCTAAACTCCCATTTCAATCATTGAAACATTCTCGGAAGATGACAATAGCTGTCTCACACAAACTATTAGCTTCAAAGCAATTTTCAAGTGATCGAATGATCAATACGAAACATTCCGAGTCTATATCAAATGACTGTCTCACACAAATCATGTAAGATGTTACCAGGCGATTTTCACATGATCATCTTTTGACTTTCGTTAAGAATATAAGATGAACTTGGTAAAGCGAAAGCTTACCAACACATATTTCGAGAAATATGTAAGCGAGTTAAGCTCAGCTCGAAATATCAATGTGTATAATTGAAGTCTATATAGCTATACGATTTTTGTCTGAAATAGGAGATAGAGTAGATAGACTTTTGAGTGATAGACGAGTTCAAGTCTCTACATACCTTTTGTTGATGAAGTTCCACAAGCTCCCCTCAGTAGTTCTTCGTCTTTGATCGATGAATGTTGTGAAGTATAATGCTCAACTACACTTTCTATCCTAATCCGAGACTTAGCTATAAGTAGACTAGAATTCAAGACTTATAGTTTTTACAACTAAACTTGACAACAAGCTTGAGATAGAAACGCTTGCGAGTTCGACCGAGCAGTGCTCTAACAATCTCCCCCTTTGTCAATTTTAGTGACAAAACTATCAATACATATGGATTACAAAATAAAACGACTTAGTAGCTCTCAATCCAAATGCTTGATCTCCTTGGTTCTTCAACATTACTCGAAATCTTCGTCACTTCCCAGTACTCCAGTGATTCTGAATGTGTTCAACTCAGCATCATAGTTGTTGAATATCCGTAGCTATAACATTGAGAAAACAGTAGCTCTCAATCATTGTTATACATATTCATAGTATTATTACACGACATCAAAGTCCAATTGTATCACAACTTTGATAACAATACTATGGTGATATGTATCGCTCCCCCTTAGTCAATACTTCATCTCACATGCAAACCACTCCCCCTTACATAATGATCCGTAAACCATATGTATTTGTAGTGTGAACTACACATTAATTCTCCCCCTTTTTGTCAATATAAATTGGCAAAGGTACGAAAACTAGTGGGATCCTAATGAAATTCTCTTGGAGATACTTCATGACCAAAAGAAAACATATCAACTTTTTTTATATGCAATCATATAGCCGAAACTAAATGCATTCATCAAGGAGTTAATAGAGATACAAGAAAACTCCTATAATATTCCACAACCGCATTCCCCACAAAGATTTGGAAATTAAGCACAAGTTCAATTAAGAACACCCCCCCCCCCCCCCCCATAAAATGTCATTCCGAAAGAAAAACAAGAGCGACCTTACTTTTACAAGAAAAGAGTGATTTCTTTGGACATTAACAAATCACATGAAACATGAATTTGTATCCAAAATACTCAATTAAATTAACCATAAGAGAACCCATGATTAATTAATTTAATCAGAAATGCTCGACATAAGAGAACTTATGGAGCCACATAGTACTTTCACATAGAAGTGGATCATAGAAAGATCAATACTGCGGAATATACAAAGACTCATTCTATTTTTCATCAATATTTGCATAATGATATCATAGACTTAATCTTTGTTATTAAAAGTTCATTATATTTTCCATCAATATTTGCATAAATACATATAATAGACTTAAATTTTGACGTATATGGGACAATCATAGTTCACGGACGTAAACACACATATCCCATAACAATTTTTGCAATATATAAAACCAATAAAGATTAATACTGCAAAATCATTTGCCCTTTGAAGGTAGAATCAATCTTTTTCGGACGTATTTACACCAAGAATAGCTACCAAAGGCATATAAAAAGATTTTCTTAACAAAGAAGAACATACAAAGTCATTAACGACCATGCACCATAGTTCACAGATTGTGAACATTCAAGAATCCCATAGCAATGCGTATTACTGCCCATCCTTGAACTTCCTTCTTTTTAATTCACCAACAACATTCTTGTAAAAGCTACAAATGAGCTTAAAATAGAATTACTCCAAGAATCCAAGTTCCCAAGTCCAAGAGAAGTGGAACAAGTGCGACGAAACTGAGCAAAACACTCAAAAATAAGAGACGGGACAAAGATCAATCTTAACTCATCCAAATTCAAGAATTCTCATCTCCAATTTTAAGATAATTCAAAAAGGAAGAGAATGCAAAAAGAATGAGGTCATTCCGAGTTCGTACGAAGAAGTTACGGCCAAAACAAGTTTACCGAATATCGACGTCTACAGGCCAGTAATCATACGGGTTTCCAAACGAATTTTCGTGACCATGAGCAGTATGCAAACGGGTTTGCGTACTAAAATCCTTGGATTTTTATTTTAAATGATGGTATGCATACCTGGTATGTGTACCATGAAGTCCAAACATCCCGAACTACTATTTTCAAACCTAAACATTTAAGAACCTTAAACACAGATCAAGTTAGGTAGAAATGAACGATAAGAAAGGTACGTGGATCATTATAAGTACTCTAAGAAAATAAATAAAAGCACAAATCTTGTTCAAGTTTATAGACATACCTTTTTAGATGAATCCAATCGAATTCTACAGCCTTACCAAACATAATCTGTGCGCTCCAATTCTCGTGCTTCCCTCACCGTATACATAACAGGCCATTCCTTGGTGAGGATGCACTTACAACACAATCAAGTTGTGTTGAGGTGAACAATGTCTTGCTCACCACAAGTGACTGAAACAGATTTTTCCGTAACTATGGAATTTTCACCATCTATAGTTTTTGGATTATCATGAAAGAGATCACTTTTAGAACCTTTCACATCCAAACCCATCATTCCAAAGAACTTTGTAAGTTCCAACATCATGGATACTTCCTTCTCCACAGTCATGGAATTTTCTTGGAGATCATTCTTTTTCACACTCAAAGTATCATAGGCTTTCTTTGGTACCACTTCTGAGTGAGTTTAGGAACAATATGAACATTCTTCCCATTACTCTCTTCTAGATTTCTCGAAAGAGAATTGGATTGACTATTCTTTTGCAAGTTAGTCTTTCTCCAATTGGGAGCATTGGATCTTGTCTTCGTCTTTACGAAGTTATCCTTTTGATAACCATTACGATTGTAAAAAGGATTCGTATGACGTTTATAGGCAAATCTAAGTTTATCACAGCACCGATTCCTTTATCTAAAGGTTGGATAGTTACAAACAGTAACGTTAAGGGGATTAGTCTTAACATATGATCTTGGTTTCACAACTTCTTGTGATGCCCAAACAAGAACATCATGAAGTTTCTCATTCCTTATACGGAAACGACATCTCCTTTCCAGGTGACCTTTATTTCCGCAATAGTGA
The DNA here is from genome assembly GCA_023531105.1 of Papaver atlanticum. Lineage (NCBI taxonomy): Eukaryota > Viridiplantae > Streptophyta > Magnoliopsida > Ranunculales > Papaveraceae > Papaver > Papaver atlanticum. The sequence continues at coordinate 30,112 of JAJJMB010006973.1, read as the reverse complement.
CAAACATAAGGAATGTTCTTACCTCGATCCGTGTGTGCTGACTTTGGAGGTTGATATACTTTGCTCTTTTGAACCTTAACTGCCGGAGAAGGCATGACGGACCAAGGAATTTATGCTCCAAATGGTCGGGTTAAGACCCGCTTGGCAAGCTCTAACTTCCCGATACGTCACTCGAGAGAAAGGGCTTTCAAATTTTCGGGTTCTCTGAGCATATGACCCATACCATAATACTCAGAAATCCCACATGATTTCCCAACTCAACGAGAGTCATCGAATCAGATAAATGATTTCCATCTTTCCACTATGAGGATACATTGTATCTCTTGCCAGAGTAGTAGGATACCAGCCACCGTTACAACTAACGATCTTCCGGGTTGTCACCCGTAGGTGGGGGGCCAATTAAGGCCTGCCGGATGGCCAGTTGCCAATGTCAGGGTAGTCAGATACCAGCTACCGTTACAGCTAACGGTCTTCTGGGTTGCCGCCCGTAGGTGGGGGGCCCAGTGGGCCTGACAAACTCACAGTACTCGGTCAAGCTCAACAAAACATGTTTTTAAAATGATATGGACTACTCAAAAGAGTTCATAATCATTACCAAATCGATGGTATGAACTGTCATTATAGGCAGTAACCATCCCTTTTCAAGTACTGAGATAGATGATATGAATTACCTCTATTGGAAATAATCATCTCTTATCTCATGGTAGGAGTTAGATGATATGAGTTACCTCGAATGGTAACAATCATCGCTATCGCACGTGTTGATCAGACAGATGATATGAATTACCTAGGATGGTAATAATCATCTCTTACCAGGTACTATGAATAACCAGTAAACTGACTACAACTACCTCGAGAGGGTTGCAATCATCTCAAACTGATGGTATGAACTGCCAAGCAGCAACCACCCCTTTCAGACGATATGAACAACCATGTGCTGAACCGCAGAGCGGCTGCCTACGTACTCCGAAGGGATCAAGCACGACCGTAGTTCGTCATTTTTTTGATCAGATAATATGAACTACCCACCACAGTATCAATTATCTCTTACTAGATGATATAAATTGTAGAACAGCAATTATCCTCAACTCGTCATATTACCAATGGTATCCCAAGGAATCATATCACCATACTAATATTTTTACAAGCATCACCATATTTCATATGCATCTTTAAACAATAAGAAAATAGCAAATTCAGAACTGGCACAATTAACAAAAGTAATTAAGGGCCATTCTATATTATTACTGAATCCTAACTAAAGTATTACAAAACCAGACATATTATGACCAAGTGCAATTCTGTCTTAACCGTTATAGCTATATCTAAATTCCTACCTTCAGATGTCATTTCTGTTTAGTAAACTTACCTATTGCCTGTAATGAAATTATACTGATCACCAATCTTATAGCTAGAAGATACAGATACAAATATTGCCGCTTAGTAACATTAACCCCAGAATGAGATAAACACACAATAATACTTTTTGAAAGCAAACTAATAACAAGTCAGACAAAATGTACAACCCTGAAATATATAGCATGCCGTACAGGCTGTTGTTGCATTTCATTTTACAAAGGTACATAAGATTAATTCATTGTAGTCCACAAATGATCGGACTTTGTCCATCCATAAGATAAATATTGCTAACAGTAATATTAAATTACGAAAATGAGTATGCAAAACGTATTTCGCAGAAGTGCACAAATACATTATAGTTCAGGGGTAAGTGTCCAAGATGAATTAAATTAAGCTTACTAAAGAGAGCTTAAGATACACTATGAATCAAAATGAATATTGAACTAAGATTCTATCCAAACATACCTTCAAAAGAAAATTATCTTCGTTTAGAATCACACCCATAGACAACAAGTAGTCAACACAATTTGTGCGAACAATTACATCTTGATTCACAGTTTAGGAAATATCCTACTTGCCGATTTAAATAAAACGATGAATACAAACTCGAATGTATTAACCGAGACCAACTATATATCTCAACAATCTAAAGTCACATACATAAAGCATTATTGCGAAAAATATATGCATTCACATAAACAAGAATTCTCGTTCATTAATCAATGAATGTAACCCTTTTCAAGAGTAAAACAGGACCCAAGTCCACATTTAAATCATTATGAAACAAACTAACAAGCATGGTTTCATGTGAATGCGTCATTTCAACTTTTCAGTATCTTCCTTTGCCTACTAAGGAAGAGACATGCTCATGTCCCAAAGAACATTGTGGAAACCACAATGTATGCACTGTAACCTCAATTACACCATCCGGTAAAACGGCATTAAGTACCCAGGAATATACCATGAGAAAAATCCCAATAGAGCTGTTTTCTTTTCAGAAATTCAGCACCAATATGCTGTCTTTGCAATGCGATAACTCCTAAATTAATGAACTAAATCAAGCATGATATACCTCTTACGAAATCTCTTGAGACCCTTTACAACTTTTTAGAAGAAACCCTGGCCTAATTCAAAGTGTAAATGGTTCAAAATCACAAGACAAAACCTTGTCAGGTGCTGCCTTCAGAAAATCAGCTGTGACTATATGTACATATTAAGCTGTAACTTATAAACTACAAGTCCAATCACCACGCACTTTTGACGGGATATATAGGACACCAGGACAAACATTTCTCGTGAGAAACAATTAGCTAAATCCTAACAAAAACGTACCGAAACCGGCCTCCAAAAAGGTTGTCCGCGCAGTTATAGGAAAACTAATAATCTCGTCGTTTCTCATAGCGTACACAAAAGCATGTATATACCTAGGCATTCGTCCAAAATCAACCAGAAATAGCTTCCTAAAATCGTTGGACAATTACCTACAACTATCTAGTTCAACTTGAGGCAATGAGGCTAAACCCATGTCGTGGTGTCTTTAAACAAGTACAAGGTTCCATCATGGAACCACAAAGATGCTACAAATAATAATTCTTTGAGACATCTAAACAAACATTTATTGGACATGTTATAAATGTAAAACTTTGAGAGTTCCTTGGTTTGAAATCAAACCATTTCATACACTTCTTAAACATGCATTCCATTTTCACACAAACCAAATACATATACAATCCATGACATTTCATATGTATAATTGAATAGATTCACATACCATTTAAGGTTTTAGCTAACCCAACTCTCATCTTCATTAGTTTCAATTGGTCAAAAGACTCAAAACCCATTTCTCAAAAGTAAAGCAAGTGAGTAGAACACAATTGAATACAAACAAATTCATGAAATTAAAATAATTAACCTCATGCTATTTAAGTTGCATGACAACAAATTTTTACCAAGATCCCCAAATTTGTAACATGAACCCTAAATTGAAAATCCCCCAAAATTAACTTAGCATGGGAAGATATTCATAAATAGGGATTCATACAACATGAAATCTTCCTAGTTTCTAACAACCCATTTCATTATTTTTCCAAAATTGCATAAAAAAACACATATGAAGAAAATCATGCTAATTCCAACAACTACACAAAGAGTGATTCTCAACAAGTACTAAAATGCATTTTTTGCAAGAAGAATGGTCATTTGGAGAAGAATTGTTGGAACAAAGGGAAACCTCAATATCATCATTGCAAGAGGTATGGACATTTGGAGGAGGATTGTAGATACAAAGGAGATGAACATGCCAGTAGAGCGGAAGAGAAAGAAGAAAAAGGAAAACAAAACTTGTTTTATGCTTGTCAAAGTGCCGTAGAAACTTCCAAGAGTGAAGTGTGGTTTGTGGATAGTGGTTGTACTACTCATATGTCCGGTGTGAAGAGCTTGTTTGTTGATATGGATACATCCATAAATTATCTAGTGAAGACGGGGGATGGAAACATGGTTCAAGCTAACGGAAGAGGTACAATTTGCGTGCAAACTATCAATGGAGCAAAATACATTAGAGATGTGTTATATGTTCCGGATTTGGCACAAAATTTGCTTAGTGTTGGGAAACTTGTGGAGCTTGGGTACGTGGTTCATTTTGAAGATGGTTATTGTACCATTTATGACAAGAAGCATAAGAACAAGAGACAAGTCATGAAGAGTATCAAGATGGAGAAGAATAGAAGCTTTCCAATTGTATTTGAAAAGGAGAAGAATGTTGCAATGAGGATGGAAACCATTGATGAAACATGGTTATGGCATAAAAGGCTTGGGCATTTGCATTTAAATAGTCTCAAGGTGCTTTCCAACAAGAACATGGTGCAAGGACTTCCACAACATATCAACCACAAGGATGGAGTATGTGAAGGTTGTGCACTTGGGAAACAACATCGCCAACCATTCCTAAAAGGTGTAGCATGGAGAGCAAAAGAACTTCTTGGTTTGGTACATACCGATGTGTGTGGACCAATGAAGACACCAACTCATGGAGGTAATATATACTTTATCTTATTCATTGATGATTTACGGGTAATGATGCTCATATGATTGAGAAATTCAAGAGAGAAATGATGATGAAATGTGAGATGGGTGAAATAGGTTTGCTCAAGTACTTCCTTGGTATAGAAGTTCAACAAAGTTAAGATGGAGTGTTCATTTCTCAAAGCAAGTATGCCGAAAAGGTGTTGAAGAAATTTGGTATGCTTGGTTGTAACCCCACATCAACACCACTTGTAGTGAATGAGAAACTCAAGAAAGATGATGGAGGAAGAAAAGTTGATGAGACTTACTATAGAGGTCTTATTGGAAACTTGTTATACCTTACACACACAAGACCCGATATTATGTTTGCTTCAAGTATGCTTTCTAGGTTCATGAGTTCACCTAGTCATTTACATCTTGGCGCGAAAAAGAGGTTGTTAAGGTATATTCAAGGAACAATAAATTTTGGAATCATGTATTCAAGAAATTTGGATGTCAAATTAGTTGGCTATTGTGATAGCGACTTGGGAGGATGTATTGATGACATGAAGAGTACATCGGGGTATGCTTTTTCTCTTGGTTTAGGTATATTCACATGAGCATAGAAGATCCAAGAAACCGTAGCTCAATCCACGGCGGAAGCGGAGTACATTTTGGCACCAATAGCTACATCTCATGTTGTATGGATAAGAAGAATCATGGAAGACATTCAAGAGAAGCAAGAAGAAAGCACCATAATTTTTTGTGACAACAAATCAGCAATTGCTATGCCCAAAAATTCGGTTGAGCATTGTAGAGCAAGGAACATTAAACTCAAGTATCATTTCATTCGAGAAGCGGTTGAAGATGGTGAGATAGAACTCAAGTATTGCAAGACGGAAGATCAATTGGCGGACATATTCACCAAAGAACTTCCCAAAGGTAAATTTCAACATTTCCATGAACTACTAGGAGTAGAAGAACATCACATTAAGCAGGAGATTGTTGAGAGTTAATACAATGTTCCTGTAATGTCATGACAATGTATCTGTTTTAGTCATGACACAATGCATCTGTTTGTAATAGAAGTTGTATGGACAAGAGATGTCCACATGTAACTCTTTGCTTGGGTCTTATATCTGACCAAGTAAAGAAAGAGATTTTTTTTTTATCATCTTCTAAGTTAATGAAAACAGAGAGTGAGAAGAACCTAAGAGAGTTCCCACTTCTCCGTTAACAAAATCATCATAAACATCTCTTTTAATCACCCAAAACAAACAACAGTTCAATGCATCTGTTTGTAATAGAAGTTGTATGGACAAGAGATGTCCACATGTAACTCTTTGCTTGGGTCTTATATTTTACCAAGTAAAGAAAGAGATTTTTTTTTTTATCATCTTCTAAGTTAATGAAAACAGAGAGTGAGAAGAACCTAAGAGAGTTCCTACTTCTACATTAACAAAATCATTATAAACATCTCTTTTAATCACCCAAAACAAACAACAGTTGGTATCAGAGGCAAGATCAATCGAATCTGATCTTGGTAGTAGAAAAAAATTTAATCAATACCCAATCAATCAAAAAATCAGCAAGATTCAAAGTTCTCAAAAACTAGATCTAGAAAAGAAAATACCCAATTTCTTCAATTAATCTTCAACCCAATCAATGGAAAGTTCTAGCAACTCAAACCTTTATATTCAACAACCTTCAATCCCAATTTTTCATAGAGAAAATTATGATTTTTGGTCCATCAAGATGAAGACCTTATTCATGTCTCAAGATGTTTGGGAGATTGTTCAAAAAGGGTATGATGAAATTGAAGATACATCAACTCTTAAACAAGCAAAAAAGGATACACTTAAGGAGAGTAGGAAGAAGAATGCTAAAGCATCCATGTACATTCAACAAAGAGTTGGAGACACTATTCTACCAAGAGTAATTCATTTTCCTAAAGCTAAAGAAGCTTGGGATATTCTTCAAAAGGAGTATGGAGGAAACAAGAAGGTAAGAGAGTTGAAACTTCAATCATATATAAGAGATTTTGAAAATCTATATATGAATGATAATAAAACATTGAATGAGTTTTCTTCAAGAGTTGTTGAAATTGTTAATCAAATAATGATGTGTGATGAAAAGCTAGAAGAGAAAAGAATTTGTGAGAAGATTTTAAATTGCTTACCAGAAAAATTTGAACCCATTGTGGCAGTTTTGGAAGCAACAAAAGATCTTTCTACATTGGAGTCGCAAGAGTTTTGGGCTCAATTGAAAGTCTATGAAGAAAGGGTGTCTCGACACGCCGAGAAGTCGATTGAAAGTGCATTTCAATCAAAGATGAACTTGAACTCAATGAAGAAAAATGAGTACAAGAGTGATGCTTCATCTAACTTCAAAGGAAAGGGAAAATGAGTATCAAAAACCAATATCCAAGTGTCAATCAATTTAATCAACAACCAAAGGTTGGATTCCCAATTGATTGAACTTACGCACAACCTGTGATATTTCAATTATATAAACAAATATAATGCGGAAAATAAATAACACAGACACCAGAAATTTTGTTAACGAGGAAACCGTAAATGCGGAAAAACCGCGGGACCTAGTCCAGATTTGAACACCATACTGTATTAAGCCGCTACAGACACTAGCCTACTCCAAGTTAACTTCGGACTGGAATGCAGTTGGGCCCTAACCAATCTCACACTGATCAAGGTACAGTCGCGTTCCTTACACCTCTGAATCCCAACAGGACTCTGCACACTTGAGTCCCTTAGCTGATCTCACCCACAACTAAAAGTTGCTACTACCCAAAGTCGAAGACTAGATAAACCAATCTGTCTCCCACAGAAAATTCTATTGAATATCTAAATCTGTCTCCCACAGAATTACCTATGAGTTATGTTCCGTCTTTTGATGAATCAAGGTGAACAGGAACCAATTGATATACCAGACTTATATTCTAGAAGAACATCCTAGAAATATCAATCACCTCACAATAATCTTAATCGTATGGTAGCGAAACAAGATATTGTGGAATCACAAACGATGAGACGAAGATGTTTGTGACTACTTTTTATCTTGCCTATCGGAGAATAAATCTCGAGCAAATCTTAGAGAAGATAGTACTCAATACGATAGAAAACAGCAAGATCAAAACACGCAACTACAGAGAAAATAGTTGGGTATGGCTTCACAATCCCAATGAAGTCTTCAAGTTGTTAACCTACAGGGTTTTGTGAAAAACCTAAGGTTAAAGGAGAATCGACTCTAGTCGCAACTAGTATCACACATGAGGTGTTGGGATTAGGTTTCCCAGTTGCTAGAGTTCTCCTTTATATAGTCTTCAAATCAGTGTTTGCAATCAATGTTACCTTGGTAACAAAGCATTCAATATTCACCGTTAGATGAAAACCTGATTAGACTCAAGCTAATTAATATCTTTCAACCGTTAGATTGAACTTAGCTTGTTATACACAAATGGAAAGTGAATTCATTTACATATGAGTAACCGTACATAAACGCGTGCACCTTTGTTGGATCAATAATAGTTAACCGAAGTTAGCTATATGAACACTTTCATGTCAACCTTATTCATCTTAACCATAACTAGTTCAAATGACTCAAATGAAACTAGTTCTAGAGTTTTTCAATTGTTTATATTCTCATTGAAGTATACAAGAAACAATTGAAGCAAAATCGATTTTGATTCACTCGAATCGATTCATGAACGTTATAGCCACGGTTTGCAAAAGATTGCATTCCTTATTATATAAATGTATTAGTTCATGAACAAACCGATTTTAGAACATAACCCACTCAAGTATGCAAACGGGTACACATACCTAAGTGGCCGGACTAAGTTTGGATTCGCTAGTACGCGAGCTGGTATGCATACCACCAAACTCAGTAAAGTCCCGGAACTTGAACCTCACTCCAGTACGCATATCGGTATGCATACTTGGTTCCCAGACCTTGACTAAACCAATCAGTATGCATACCGGGTATGCATACCATTGTTCCCGTATTTGGATTACACATATGCAAGTACGCATACTGTGCTTCTATCCAATTGTTCTAAACTCCCATTTCAATCATTGAAACATTCTCGGAAGATGACAATAGCTTTCTCACACAAACTATTAGCTTCAAAGCAATTTTCAAGTGATCGAATGATCAATATGAAACATTCCGAGTCTACATCAAATGACTGTCTCACACAAATCATGTAAGATGTTACCAGGCGATTTTCACATGATCATCTTTTGACTTTCGTCAAGAATATAAGATGAACTTGGTTAAAGCGAAAGCTTACCAACACATATTTCGAGAAATATTTAAGCGAGTTAACCTCATCTCGAAATATCAAATGTGTATAATTGAAGTCTATATAGCTATACGACTTTTGTCTCGGGATAGAGTAGATAGACTTTTGAGTGATAGATGAGTTCAAGTCTCCACATACCTTTTGTTGATGAAGTTCCACAAGCTCCCCTTAGTAGTTCTTTGTCTTTGATCGATGAATGTCGTGAAGTCTAATTCTCAACTACACTTTCTATTCTAATCCGAGACTTGGCTATAAGTAGACTAGAAATCAAGACTTATAGTTTTGAAAACTAAACTTGACAACAATCTTGAGATAGCAACGCTTGCGAGTTCGACCGAGCAGTGCTCTAACAGATAATGTTCACCTACAAACTACTCTTAGGATGGATTATATCTTCTCTTTCTTGTCCAATTTTAGCCAAGGTTAAAGATTGTGAAACCTCCCACTTCATCTGGAAGAAATTAGATGCATTTTTGGCATCCAAAACTGATGCACATCTTATTCATCTCAAAGAGTCTCTTTCATCTGTTAAGAAGGAAAGCTCTACTATGTCTGGCTACATTCAGTCAGTTAAAAATATTGTTGATTCACTTACTGCTGGCGGAGTTGAAATTTCCGATAAAGAATTTCTTCACTACATCGTTAAGGATCTTGATTATGCATAATAATCAATTGTTAGCTCCTTAATCACAACCATTGGTGTTATTACTTCAGATGAGTTTGAATACATGTTGTTGTCTTATGATCTTCGTGTCAATGCTCATAATCAGATTAATATATCTCAACCACTTGCTAATGTTGCTTATACGAATCGTGGTCGTGATGTTCTTCTTACAAGGGATGGAAAACTAGCTACTATTTCCCAAATATATTACAAGTCGTATCATAGTGCTGGAGATTGTCGCAAGAGATCAGGTATGGTAAATTATCCTCCTCGCAAACGCCGTAAGTTAGACTATATTGAGTTATTCAGTAACACCAAGCCTGAAACTGCTAATTTAAGAGAAATCATAGAGAACAAGGTCACTATCGATGGCATGATATGCAAACCATCAAAGCAAGATTTATGATTACATCGAAGATGAAAGACAAAAATTCATACACTGTTACCTGAGTGACGAACACCATACTGGAAGGCAGAAGCCAGTGAGAGTACTTTAAGCTTTAGAGTCTTTTCCGGAAAGACTTAATATCCTTAAGTTAGTGAAAGGAAAAACTAATATCAGTTAGACATAGAGTCTTTTCCGGGGAGATTTAATAAGTGGTGTGGCCTTATTACGTAAAAAAGGGTATTTATCTCAAGTACTTTAGAGTGTTACGATTCATGTGGATGAAATGCACATGATGATCCTTATACCTCAAGTGCTTTAGAGTATTTTTGTCTATTGGCAATGATATATACTTTTCATTCCATAAATAAAGACAGTGGATCTAGTTCAATTGAATGAGATAATCAAATTTGGGTAAGTCTACTGGTAAGGAAAATTTCTTCTTTCCATTAAAGTTTATGTCTACATTAAGACCTTCCTCTAACATATAATGAGTTTTTGGTTCTTTAAAACTCCCTACATAGATGGCAATTGGTTGCTGTTACGATACCTGCATTACATTGCTTGTACGAATACCTATAATAAGGTTCATTTCCAACTCTTTCACATGTTCTAGTATACCAATATTGGTATGATTTAGCACGTTTAACCCTTTGTTTTTCGAGGTTCTTTCCATATTTATCCTTGGAACAATTACCTCAATTTGATAAATTTCTTTATCCTTTATCCCAGTGTAAACGTTGTTGTTTAAGAGAATATCACATGCCTCCCAACCACTTACATCAGGTTGAATAACTTACTAAATACTGTGAATCTCTTGTTAACATACTTCAACATCTACTGTTACTTTAGTATAATGGATTAAGTTGAAAAGATAAAAATGGAAAGATTTTTCTGACTCATGTCACTTTTTGTAAAGCCCTTGTAAACAAAAATGACTTCTGTATCAGAGGCTCCTTAATGGCTCTCAAGTAATTATGAGTCCAAAAGGTCAAATTCTAATCTAGTTGGTTTAGTCAAGACCCAGTAAACAGTTTGGTCAAGGCCCGGTCCATTGGGTTGACTAGGTCATGGTTAACAAAAGTGCACATAAATGGTCCAGTATATATGAAGTACTCAGGCCCATTGATAATAAACGTGAAACTATTATCACAGAGGCCCAAATATATTGTTAACCCTAAAATTGGAAATTTCATCATCCAACTGTGGTGATCATAAACCAATTGTAAACATATCCGATGATGATCAATTTCTTACAGAATATTCAACAAAATGTTTATCTAAATATAACAAAATTTCAAGGTATTCCAACGGCTAGATAAAAGTATATATATGACGTCGTATGACTGTTCCAATTCACGTTTCTGTGGACACAGCTGGAAATATCACGTACTTTTGAATATTTCCCATAGTTGGATCTTTATGAAATTTATAAAGTATCTCAAAAATAACAATGTATAACATGTATAAAAAAATATAGAATAATCCAACGGTTGTAAGTCTTAAAACTTAAGTTATATTACGTTGCTATAAACTAGGTTTTTTTTCTTCTGAATGTAGACAGTTTCATGAAAAAGAGGTTTTGGAGATTGCGACATTTTCTGATTTGATTAAAAATTTTATGGAATATGTGATACCTAATTTGGTTGAACATATTAAAATTTCATGAAAATCTATCGGTGAAATCTCTATGTTTGATAGTCATACATTCGCGGAACCCTAATATATACTATGAAAACGAAATTTCTTTGTTCAAAAGAAATACCTGGTAACGCATCCATTATGATAAACAAATAGGATCAGAACCACGCTAATATTGAAGAAATAATCCATTGTTGTAGGGATTTAGCCCACGGATGCGCGGCCCAATATAGTAACTAGGGTTCTATTCCTATTGTATATAAAAGGTTGTATCTATGTAACACAGACTAACTCTAATGAATGGAATATCCTTCTCTATTTGTCCCATCCACTGCCAAAAGTTATCACCACGATGCTCAACCGTTGCCGAAAAGAACGACAAGAAAAAGAAAGAGGGTTATTAGCGAATGGGTTATATATTTCTATCATTTTTTCCTTTTGTTTTCAAACAGATCCATTAAAAAAAAAGACAAACTACAAAGAAAAAAAATGATTTGTGTGATATGTTTCATTAATCGTCTGCTTCCCATAGGTATGTTTTTCTCTTCTAAAAAAGGCATCATTGTTTTCTGTTCCTTTTCGTTTGATTTTTGGCATATCCAATACTAGCTATTAAACGATTTGATTTGATAGTATTTTATCTATTGAACGACTTGATTTGATAGTATTTGATCTGATTGTATTGAATTGTACTGTGTATGTAATCGCCCGTCTGCGTTAATATGTGAGCGAAAATCTGCTGGCGCTCCGTCTGTTCACTTTTGAAGGAGAAACAAACCGTCTGTTCACGATCCAGTTTGTCCACGTGAAAATCCGGAAGAAAATATCCAGTTCGGTCTGACTCGGCCCGACCAACCCAAAACCAACCCGACCCGGTCCACTACCCGGTTCGGTTCGGTCCAACCCAACCCGATTCGTCCCACCATGTTCAGGTCCGACCCAACCCACCCGGTCATATACTTTTCCAGCTATGTATGTCCTAATCCATCTTGGTTTCGGGCTGTGCGCGAATAAGGCTGTTCTGGTTCCTCCTATGTACTTCGGGAACCAAAGACAAAGGTATATAACTAACTAATGTGGTTTTTTTTTTACGTCGCATATTTGTTGGGCATATTCATACCTATTTTTAGAATATGCGGAGTTCTGTTTTTTATTTTTGTCTTAAGATAAATCCATATCATATAAACGGTCAATTTAAACTATGACTGTTGATCTCGACCATTAAGAATTTTGGTTGTCTTGTTATCTTTTTCTCTTAAATATGATATTGGCTATAGTTGAATGATGTTTTTTTTAGTTCAATTGGTTGTACCAACTCGATTCCAATGTATTCATTTGGGGTTTAAAAGTACTTGAACACCATTATTGGACACTTGATATTTTCCCCCAAATTTGAATGTTCCGTGGGATGTAATCCACTTGCTGACACAATGAAATATGTGCAAGGGGGTATATGTATCATGAGACAAAGATGCACTTTTGTGTTCGGTAGTAATAACACCAACACACAAGTATCAACAAAACATGGGATCAGCTAAAATGTAATTCTAGCTCTTATCATAAATGAAAGAGTTAGAAATGCACCTGGTCACAGGTGTTGGTATATACAATGTAATGTGTGTATCATAGTAGCAACCAATTTCTAAAGGAGGTCATGCTTTAGGCATCAACTTTAATGACAAGAAGAACTTTGATTGGCCAATTGACTATTTAATTAAACTAGATCAGATGTCTGCGCTTATGGAATGAAAAGTTCATCATTCCCACGAGACATAAATTATCTAAAACACTTGAGATATATCTGGATGAAACGTAACATATATCACTCTAAAGTAATTGAGTTGAATCCGACTTTTGTTACGTAATAAGGCCACACCACTTATTAAATCTCTTAAGACTCAATGTCTAAGTTCTGTATGTACTAAGGTCTAATCAAATCTTGTTAAGTGCAAAGGGTTTTCATGCGTGAACTATTACCTACCTTTTTGGAAACTTACAATGAGAATGGATTTGATTGCATCTATAAATTATTTCTAATAAATGTGGAAGGAAGCATATTCTTAGAAAATTAATGTGTCAATCTAGTGAATTGTAAATCACTGGAACTTGAATAACTGAATCCATATTAACCCCAACAATGAACTGATTGGGTTTGATTCAAAAACATTGACATAACTATAAGGCACATTGGTTGTGACACGATGTTCCATTTTTATAGTAATAACGCGGGCATCACTTCATTTTAGTGTACAAGACAATGAACTAATAGAATGTGAACTTATGGCATCTATCTTAATAAGTGATTTCTAAAGTTACTAGAAATCACTACCTCTCCCTATTATGCTTTAGAGTAAGAAAGCACATCACTCATCTTACAAAGTCTTTCTTTAGTAAAACATGATTGAGACCATCCTGTTTTACTTAGATGAAAATGGTAAATAACTCATTCTCCAAAGAAATAAAGTGTTCTTAGTGAACATATATCCATGCAGAATGCGGACCATTCAAGTGATTTATGGCTTTGCCGGATGATTCGACGCATTGAATCAGTTATTGCTCACAACAAACGATGGGTTTAATTTTTGTAGAATTCCTAGCACATATTACACAATGCAAAGTGCAAAGGATCACCACCCTTGTTAATGCTAGAGAATTTACATCAAAAGGACTTGATGAATATTGCATGTTTAATAGGATCAATATAGAGTATCTTATACCCAATGGTCTCGCAGAGGCTACCATCAAAGGTTACAGATGGTGTCAGAGGAATATGTTATGCTTACCAACCTATCATTTATTTCTTTGTGGATATGCAATATTACACGCATCTTTACTTAATTCGTTTTAGAACCCAATATTAGTCAACCTTTTATGCGTACCAGTTGGTAACTGGATATAAGCCTAACATTCGTGTTCTTACGCATTTTTTGTTGCACTATATATGTGCCATTACGACTCCACATCGTACTATGATGGTTCTTCAAAATTGTTAAGTAGTTATGTTGGAAATGAACTCCCAATAATTATCCGCGATTTAAAACCTTTGACAGGAGATCTCTTACAAATAGATTTGCGGGTTATCACTTTAATGAGACAGTCTTCCCGTCGTTAGGGGGAGATAAGAAAAAGTATTTTCTAAGGGAACGACATGAATTGTCGTGGTGTGTTCCCACTGTGTCTCATATTGATTCTTGTACTCCACAAATGTAAATGTAAAGTGACAAAGAATAATAGATTTCAGAAAGTGCACAGATATCGACAACTTGACAAGATCATACTTACCAGCTGCAAATGTTCCTGCAAGGTTAGAAATCCTCAGAATGGGGTACACCATAGACTAAGGTGTTGCAACTTCACTCAGGAAGTGTAGTTGAGGCCGTGGCTCCATAAAGGAAGTTGGAGAGACCACTTGGTTCGATCAATCCTCACCTAAAAAGGAAGTAGGTGAGTAAGGCACAACTTATTTATATCATTAGAAATCATTTCATAAGATTGTCTCTGAATATGTCCATGAATCAAACTGGAGGACGCTCTGAAGTTTTAAATGATTCTAGAGAACAATGAAATCTTGACAGATTATGAGAATACACATGAGTCAATGGAAGGATCATGCATGCACAGTGATGATATAATCCATAAATAGTTGCTCCATAAGTAGAGCACAATGAGATCGAACCATGCTTTATTTTGATTAATTTCAAATAAAGAGCATATTTGGCCTACGCAATCCTGGTGGAACTTAGTTCTTTGACAAATATACGGGTATTTGGTGTGGTAGTGCTAACCAACCAAGTGTAAAGCCTGTGGGACATATGTGGTTATTTTTCAAAAAAGTGTAGTGAGGAGAATGAGGTCTTAAAGTATAAAGAATCACCTTGTGGCGCGAGGTTTCTCACAAATCCCTGGATCGCTTACTCTTTTGAACATCATAATATTCGGTTAATTACTTTGCTTGGTAGTTTCAAAAGAACTTGAAACATAGTTTATGTGGTTATATCTCTAGAGATTTAAACTCAAAGATATTTGCAAAAATGCATGATGGCATTTTGCTTCCCAAGTATAATGACTCTAAACCACGGAGTGTGTTTGCAGTTACACTGGAACACTCACTTATTGATTTAAACAATCAGGCGGATGTGGTATACCCGTCTGGGAAGGGATAAACAAGTAAGGTTTTGTGCCATGCGTCAATAAGTTCCTAATTCAGAATTATAACTATCTATGTCGACGGTATGGACATGATAAGTACTCTTAATGAAATAAGAGATCTTACAAACTATTTAAAATCTGAATTTGAGATGAAAATTCTGGGAAATCTCGATCTTATCTATGTTCTGAACTAGAAGACCGAGCTTGTGGTATATTTATGAGTGTAAATTAGCCGATGGCCATGTGCCAACATCTCAAGGGATGGCTTCATGATAAGGTGATTAGGTATATGCACCGAATCATACTCTATAAAGGTGATTTCGTCTGAATCGAGACACCTGCTAGAACGTTACATGAATGACGCGTGTAAGGAGTGGTCTAATCGACTCAGACGGTCAAGTCTAAAAAGAAAGGATGCATTTAATGAAGGATCAGAGGAGACGTGGACGAATCTACATTGTATCAGAATACTCGGGCGATCTATACTATAACCCAACGGTGATGCAACATGAGGTCCCCAAGGAATAACAACACGATGACGCACAAAGCGAGAAGACTCGGAAGGAGAACCATGTAGGCCGTCGCGAGGGATAGTATAGAGCTCGACCGAAGAAGAAGTACGGTAGCCCCACCAACTCAGCGAGACCAGGCCTTCACGAATCTAAAATGCTTATAAATACCAGTCCATGTAGAAGGAGATGGACATGTAATTTTAGATGGTCTTTCTACAGAGAATTCCTGAGAGAGATCTAGATAAAGAGAGAGTGAGAAATCTACGTGATATTTGTAGGTCTTTCAAGGGTAAGACCCTAATCAATAAAGAAAACATCTTCTTTCCCGTGGACGTAGGTCTTCATGGCCGAACCACGTTATATGCTTGCGTCAATCTTTACTTTTCATGTTCTTTACATCTTGTTTATCTTTGAATCTTGAATGTTAGTAGTTTTATAGCCTTTAGATCTACTTGGATGTAGCCATCAGAAAAGATGCAACTACAATATTATTCACCAGTTTGCATAAAGTTAGAAAGACGTAACAAGAGGCTAGAACGGAGAAACCGTAGGCTAAAACGCAAAACGAAGAAGAAGGCGCAACTCACTACTATAGAGAAGACCTCCGGGGAGGAGAATCCTTTTGAGAACTTGCAGGATGACGAGTGAGTTCATATTCCTGACACCTCGAACGAGAAAACAGGTGTGCGCTTTCCAAAGGGAAGCCAAGGAGTCCAACACGAGGAGGAGAGCCCGTTCGAGGGATCATCCGATGTTGATCCCAATCTAGACGAGAAAAGAAAAAGGAAGAAGAAGTAAAACTAACTGCATGGCCGAGAACCACGCAGTCGTAGAACCCAAGCAAGGGGAGACTTCAAAGTCAACTCGCTCTAATATAGTGATGTACGCCGAGCAATCGGATGAGGATTCAGGGCGATCAAGATATCACTGCCCAGAAGCTTCCTTCTCACCCAAAAGAGCGCAAGGAGGAAGAAAGAAGGCCGAAACGAGGCACAATGACGACCAATTACAAGCCCGACTCTTTCAAATCGAAGCGATGTGCAGAGAGGCTACAGGAAAACAAGAAGGCAAAAAGTTGAAGGAAGTACTGCAAGAGGCCGAACAGTCTCCCTTATCCGAGAATCTATTGGCCCGACCATTTCCAAGGAAATGCTCTCTCCCAACGTTTGCAACTCCCTTCAATGGGACCGACGATGCAATCGAATATCTCAGATCCTACCGCATGACACTGACACAGTGGAGATACTACGATGTGGTGATGTGTAGGTTCTTTCCAGCCAGTCTAAAAGACGAGGCCCTAATGTGGTTCAATAACCTGCCCAAAGCATTGGTTAAATCGTTTGATCATCTATCCGAGTTATTCTTAGAAACATACATACATAACAACCGAGTCAAACCCGAAATTTACATGTTGTTCCAGTTATCTCGAGGACCCAAGCGCGCTCGGGCTGCTGTCCTCTATTCCAGTTATCTTGACCTATAACCAGAGACTAAGGTTTCCAACACCTGATGGGATCTCAGAAATCATGGGAGACTCAGGCGAAGCTAAGTACTGTTACAACATGGATGTACAAAATAATGAGAACAAGGCAAAAAATAAAAGGGCCAAGAATGCTAAAAGCCAAGATGAGATCAATAATTACATAGCAGTAACAAATGAAACGAGGCGCTTGGACATGGTACTAACCTCGGACAAGGTCCCAATCTCGGACTCACCTATGCATCCCTTATAGCAATTACAGAACCTCCTCGAGGATGGAGAGGTTAAGTCCAACTTCTCAGCCTCGGAACCTACAAAGGAAGTGAATGTCAGAACACCCGAAAATCCTGGAATGGTTAAGGTTGAAACTCTCCTCGACAAAGAGGAAGAAGAGAAAGTGATGCGAGTACTGAAAGAATACTCTGATATCTCTGCATGTCGTATGGAAGACATGCCTAGAACAGATCTAAAAATCTATTGTCACCACTCAAAAATTAATCCAAAACACAAGCCTATGCGGTAAGAGACGCACAAGGCGGCGCAAGGGTATCACGAGGCGATCCAAAAAGAACTTAAAAAGATGGAGGGATCAAAAGTCATCCGAGAAGTGCAATATCCGATACGGATACCTAACATGGTGATAATAGAAGGAATAAAAATTTGCATTAATTTTAACGATCTCAATGAGGCCTGTCCAAAGAACAGCTTTCCGCTCCCCAATATCGGTCATCTTGTGGAAGCAACATCCGAATACGGACTACTATCCCTAATAGACGGGTATTCGGGTTACAACCGAATCTCACTCGACGAGGAAGATCAGGAACATAATGCCTTCTTCACTCCCCGAGGTCTATACTGCTACCCTAACGAAGCTGTCGTTGACATACTCAGGATGAAGCTAGACAGACGTGGGACTAGCAGATGTGAACAATTACGCAATGTACTATGGGCCTATCGGGCCATTCGAAGAGGAGCAACAGGGACGACCCCCTTCGTTCTCGCATATGGCACAGATAGGATCAAACCAACTGATGCAATGATCCCGACAACGAAGACCGAGGCTTGGGAAAAGAACCTAAACTCGGACATGATACTCGCACAGCTAGACGATCTCGAGGAAAACCGAGAAATAGCTCTCCATAAAATAAAAAATTACCATCGGAGGTTAGCCCGAGAATACAACAAACGTGCTCATTAGAGGCAATTTAGCCCAGGAGATAAAGTCTGGCGCAAGATCTCGCCATACCAGAGCGAGTCAGGAAAATTTGCTCCCATCTGGGAAGGACCACTCACAGTCATCGCCAAAGCAGGCGATGGGGCATACATATTTCTCAAACCTAATGGGGAAGAACTATAACGCCCCTAGAACATCAAATACCTCAAGCAATACAATGCTTAAACAGCTCATCACTTAGGAAAATCAAATACGAAAATAGGAATCGAACCCCTACTTGTAAAAGGTCATGAAACCTTACTCGAATGTACTAAGGGCTTATGAACCCTCTTTTGAGAATAATAAAATTACTCCTTTTGTGTACTTATTTCTTGCAATTTTTTTGTTCACTTCGATTTATTTATTTTTTCTTGCAATTTTTTGCTTTATTTGTTCTTGCATTTGCATATAGCATAATCATATCATATTTGCATTATAACAAAATCCCATCAAGATTATGGCACGGTGCTAGCCACACCTTCCATTCTACAATGAATGATGCGGGTAAAATACCTATGCTACCTAAGACGGGAACAAACCTAAGATAATGCCATCACGATCACGAAATCGGATGATGTCCTGCCATAATAGGAGATATCCAGAATCAAGGTACTCACCTTTGGCTAAGGTAAGAATCACTTGACAGACATATTGCCCTACAAGCAATGGTTAACAAGCAAGTGACTCAAATAACTGATCACTCAACCCGGGGGCAAGTGTAACCTAAACTGTACACTATTTAAAAACCAAGCCCATAAAGGCATCAGACCAAGGTGAGAAGGGAAATGTGCTATACCTAGAGTTCAACACCGTAACAGATGCCCTATCCAATTAAGGAACTTTTCACTCCTTGGCTTTGTCACCCATGGTTGGACCAACAGCATGCACAAAACCTCCCTGGAGCCACAAAAATACACACATCATGTGATATAATTCAACTAAGGAAATTGTCACCCATATAGATGACTACTTCAAAAGAAATTATCATTGCCTCCCACATATGAGGACTTACCAAAGTATGAGTAGCAAAATAATACCTCCAACACAGAAGAGAACTCGGTTAGCGTACTGACCAGTCAAAACAATTAAACGTTGCCTCGCAAGGAGCACGAGGACTTAGCAAACAATGTCTTCCTAAACATTACCTCCAAAACAACACGAGGTTTAAACACAAAAAAGGAGAAAACAAGAAGTTCTTAGAAAAGCAAAGCTTATACGAGCAAAAGAACTGACGGACTTAAGCCTGCCCATCGCCAGGTACACCTTGATCAGTGTCCATCTGATCCTCGCCCTCGGTAGTACCAGGAGCAACTTGCTCGGACTCGGGCTCAACAGGCGGAGGTGGAACCACAACATTGACAGCAGCAGTAGCGACCCTTTGACGCTCACGAAGGACGGCAGTTCTGCAGGCATTTGTTATCATAAGCTTATACTCTGCATAGAGATTACTCAAATTCTGATTCTTATCAGCACGCTCAGCCTCCAACTCTTCCTCATGGCTGCTCACCACTTCATTAAGCTCTTTATCAAGATTTTTCCTTGCTGCCTTCCCTTCTTCCAACTGCCTATCCAGCTATGCATTACGCTTACGATCCTCTACAAGAAAAATAAAAGGAGACAGTCAATATAACAAAAATAGCTCAAAAGCATGAGACGAATAAAATCAAAAGCCGCTAATAGGCAACCTTCATGTTCAATTACAACAGAAGCTAAGGTCTATTCTACTTGGGCCTTTTGATTGTCTAAAACACTAATTTGTGCTTCAACAGGAGTTATGACAGTATCACCAGTCGGGCACGATAACATGTGTCTATCACGTTCCTTTTCAAGATGGATGAAATCTCGCTTGAGACGAAGTAACTCTTCTCTATCATCCTCTGCCTGCGCTAGCAAGGGCATATGAGCCGATTGCTACCCAATCAGCCCATCCTTTTGAGTTCGGAGAAGCTTGATCTCATTCGAGCGAGCTACAGCCACCTGCTTAGCTTTATCTAACATCGCACGAAGTTCAGAGATGCGATCTCGATAAACATCCACATCCTTCTGAAGTTGTGCATTCTCATGTTCTAAGAAATCAATCTTGCACTGACGAGAGCTCACATCGAGCCTCAGATCGCAAAGTTCCCTAGCATGCCTATGACCAGTATTATCTACCTTCTCCTCCAAACGTTTGACGGCGGCTACCAATAGAGGGGACTAATTCAGAACTCTAGAACCTACTATGGAGATGAAAACTAAGACAAAGGAAAGAATAAATACCTTCCAGCTCTTTTTTATCTTGGCGAAAAGACAAAGCCTCTTGCTTGGCCATCTCCACAGCAAGACGCAGATTTTGATTCTCGTGCTCAGCATTTCTAACTCGCTTCCTAGCAACACGAGTCTCGGAGAGCATACCAACCCTCAGATTATTGCTCTAGTAAATCAGACAACATCACCAGTTATAAAAACTTTAACTGAGGTAATAATAAATTACCTACTATTTAAAGTATAGTAAAATACATACCTCCTGCACCAGCTGATGATGAGCGGATTTAGGAAAAGAAGTTAAAATACGAGCTTGTTCGTCCTCGCTCAGCCGAGCATGTTGATCCGGGCATAACATCTTCATCGCCTCGGATCCACCACCAAAAACGATGGAAGATGAACTAGAAGGAGCCGCTGGAGCAGAAGGAAAACCACCAGAAAAAGTACTTGGTACGCCAGTACCAACACCGCCACCAACCCGAGCATCTACATCGGAAATAACACCTTTATCAGCGAGGTTACTCGCCTGGGGCATCCCCACCTCCGATATAATGATAGTGCCATCGAGATTAGCAGGCTCATCCATCAGTGCATGATCAATATCACCAAAAAATCCTTCACCAAGGTCCACTATCTCATTCTCGCCAAACAACACACCAATATCAACCTCCAATGCATGTTCGGCAACCTCCACAGGAGCAGTAGATGGCCCAGAACCATCAGCGACTCTCCTCCTCTGCTCGAACAATACAACAACATCAGATGTTAAGGCATAAAACATGGGCAACGTATATATACGTTAAAACATTAAGACAGTATTTTCTATCTTAGATTCCTCAACAGCTCGAGTAGTTTATGATGAACGCCTACGGGAAGGGGCCCATCTAAGCTCCCATGGCCTATAAGGAGGCAAATGATTATGCATCTCGAGAATCCCAGGAAGGGCGTTGCCAATCTCATCCCAGCAAAAAATATAAGTCCCCACAATACGAAGAGGAGCTAGAAACCACTTGGAATCATGAGTCTTGCGAAGTGCAAGATTGCTGGAGAGAGGAGGATCCAAATCGAACATAAGAGGAGGACCTCAGAGAGGTCGCCGAGACCTAGAAATCCCAACTCCAAATCCCTCAAATGTATCGGATTGTTGGCAACAATAGATTTCCATAAAAGTCGTGGGCGTATATAAATCCTTCTGAGATGAGACGAACTCGTCCAGATCGTGCTCTGTAACCTTGCCTTGACTTCGCCTAGCATATTCTCGGGCGATCCTATAAAAATTTCCATTGGGCTGATAGGTAGCTCGCTTGGGACAAAGCAGACAAAGCACCTCGTACTGAAAGGAATCTAGTGGGCAGTACAGAGGAAGGCGAAACCCAGCGTTGAGATGACCCGCCGCCACGATAATATCGTTGGGACCAAAGGGATTGTCCTCAAAGAGTTTCTTTGTCAAGGCGCCGGCTTGACCCTCCGTAGTGGCAAAAGTAACTTGAATCTCTGAAGACGATGCTTAGTCTTCATCATCTCCAAGAAGTCGGCATCATACGTGCCGGAAGAACGATTGGTGCTCGAAGTCCTCATCGGTCTCTTATAAGCACTACAAAAGATAAACAAAAAAGAAAGGAAAAGAAAAGAGGGGATATCAGAACTTACGCCGGAGAAAAACCGGAGAAAAATAATAAAAGGCGGAGACGACAATGGCGATCCCCAAAGAAACTTCACAGTTGAAGAACAATGACTATAATCATTGATTAAAGTAATCATGATAACTACAAAGGAACTACACAGTTCAAAATAATGGCGAAAACCACTGACGAAAAAAAAAAGAAAAACAAAGTAAAAGGATCATACTGTCTTGGAGGTCGAGATGGAGAACTTCTCCCAGACATAATGAATTTCTTTATAGGAGACAAGAAGTTAAGAAGGAACAACAAAAGACAGAGGATAATGAAAAAGTTTTGAACCCTGAACACAGGAAATAAAGACACCATTCTCCTTCCCCAAAAGATTTTATAAGAAACCAATGGAGAACCAACCGGCGCCTTAAGTTCAACAGGTAAAAGCGCACTAAAAGTGCAGACGTAGCGAAAAAGACGGGGCGGTTACACAGTTTTCTTCCCATCATGCCCTCAGAAAGTTGCAAAGAAAAGAAGCAAAATGTGAGGGTAAATTACCCGATGGCCACATGTCAACATCTTTATGGATGGCTTCATGATAAGGTGATGAGGTAGATACACCGAATCATACTCTATAAGGGTGATTTCATCTGAATCGAGACACCTGCTAGAACGTTACATGAATGACGCATGTAAGGAGTGGTCTAATTGACTCAGACGGTCAAGTCTAAAAAGAAGGGATACATTTAATGAAGGATCAGAGGAGACGTGGACGAATCTACATCGTATCAGGAGACTCAGGCGATTTATACTATAACCCAACGGAGATGCAACACGAGGTCCCCAAGGAATAGCAACACGATGACGCACGAAGCGAGATGACTCGGAAGGAGAACCAAGTAGGCCGCCGCGAGGGATAGTATAGAGCTCGTCCGAAGAAGATGTACGGTAGCCCCACCAGCTCGGCAAGACCAGGCCTTTACGAGTCTAAAATGCTTATAAATACCAGTCCATGTAGAAGGAGATGGACATGTAATTTTAGATGGTCTTTCTACAGAGAATTCCTGAGAGAGATCTAGCTAAAGAGAGAGTGAGAAATCTACGTGATATTTGTAGGTCTTTCAAGGGTAAGACCCTAATCAATAAAGAAAACATCTTCTTTCCCGTGGACGTAGGTCTTCATGGACGAACCATGTTATATGCTTGTGTCAATCTTTACTTTTCATGTTCTTTACATCTTGTTTATATTTGAATCTTGAATGTTAGTAGTTTTATAGCCTTTAGATCTACTTGGATGTATCCATCATAAAAGATGCAACTACAATATTATTCCACCAGTTTGCATATATCCATTGTCAGGCAATTTAACAAGGACATGCATCCTGCTAGCACTCCCATGATTAGTCGAGTTTCAAATGTATATAAATGACCAATTCGTTCAAAGTAAGATGGCGAAGTTGTGTCGGGAGATGAACTTTCCTTATCTAAGTATAATAGACGCATTATTATATTTAGCATAATGTACTCGACCAAATGTTACATCCTCAGTGTACTTGTTAGCTAGATATAACTCAGCGCCAACGCAACGTCATTAGAATGGTATAGTGAATGTAATCATGTACTTAAAAGTAACCATTGACATAAATTTGTTTTATCCCTGCAAAGACATAAAAAGGAATGCTAACGAAAGTGCAATCCAAAGGTTGTTGATTATGAAAGAAAAATAATCTCTTCTCCAACGAAAGTAATCAGGGAGAGATATGGTAGACTATTTTCTAAGTCATTATCGATATTCAATTTCGAAAGTACATGACTAAAGGAACTGTCTGGAACAACTCTGAAAGTAATCAGGGGGAGATGCCGACATCAGGGGGAGGATCCAAGGATATGATGTCGAAATATTTTACTTCGAAATTGAAGTTGTGTTGTACTCTTTTTCCCTTCGATAGAGAATAGTTTTTCCAAAAAAGGTTTTCTTACTCGACAAGGTTTTTAGCGAGATAACACTAAAAACATCAAGTATGTTAAACATTGAAGACATAAAAATTGCGTTGATATTACTGAAAATATACGAATCAAAGAAATGAAAAGTGATAGTCTGTTAAGCAACGTAACTTCCAGAATCAACAACAAGGTCTTATAAACATTCAAGTAACCAAAGTAAAGCGTGATAAACTCCTTTTGACTGCATTAGACTAATGCAAATTGTCTGACATCAGGAGGAGCATCTAATGGTGTGTTGAACTATTTTCCTTCACCGAAGTTGCTTTTTCCCACAGGGTTTTGTTACTCGGCAAGGTTTTTAATGAGACAACAACAAACACCGGGAATGTAATTTCCCATCTAAGGCTATTATCTTTCCCACGATGATTTTCTGCCTTGGGAGTTTTGTAATTTCATATCGGATGTCGGATATTTTTATCGGATATCGGATATTAGGGTAAATCACAAATAAATCACAAATATGGTTAGGGTAAATCACAAATAAATCCATGTTCTATCGGATATCGGATATTAACCATTCGGATGGAGCCTAATCCTATTCCGATATATTAAGGAAGAAATATCCAATAGAATATCCGATCCGATATCCGATAAAACGGATAAAATCCTATAGGATCTCGAATACTCGGAAACGGATTCCGGATATCTGACATATATTGACAGGATTAATGGTGCTAAAGTACTTCTGAGTCCAAAATGTTTTTCCTTCTTTTTTTTTTTTTTTTTAAAATTATTTTTAGTCGAGTTGGGTCCAACTGTAAAAGGCAAGAGTAGTGGACATTAGTATGACTAATTCCGATGCCAAATTCCCGGGATCTAATTTCTTAATGATCAAAAATTGAATTTTAGGAACCAAATTTCTTGATGGTTCTAAAAATGAAATTGGCCAAGCTAAACTTCAATAATCAATGATCATAAACCGTTAATGGTCGGCAATACTTAATTAATCACCAACAATAACGTCATACTCATACACCAATATAGCAGTATAGGCGTTACGAAAGTTTGTATAAGAGAATTATCGGGGGGGAAAATATAACAACACAAAATATGCAGACATAACCCCATAAAAATAAATAAATACAAAAGAACAATTCGAATGAAAATAATTATAAGCAGGGCAAGTCGCTAATGGGGATAGACAGTACATTACATGATCACAAACATACACAAATATTTTATGTAAATCGTTAGTCATATCATATATATTCACGTAAGAAATCAAAATTTGCAAATGAAAATGAAAGCAGTACAAACAACGTGATGGCAAAAAAAAAAGAAAAAGTCAACAATATTTACACATGTATCAGGAGGACATCACGGATCAAAACATGGCGGATGTTGGATGATAACCGTAGAACACATAGTATAGTATTTTGCATAAATCAAACGTTGTATTGTAGTTATATACCTCATGCTTTGGTTCCCACTGTATATACGCGAAACCAGAATTCCCCGGTCGCGCACAATCCAAAACTATATCTATCTACATATAACACGGACAAAAGAAACAGGATACCAGCCGGAACATGACAGGAACAAGATAACAACCGGAACATGGGTGGACCGGACCGTAGGTGGATTTTTCACCATCTTCACGTTCGCCGGATTTGCTTTCTTCTCGCAGAGGCAGAGATTTCCTACCGTCGGGATTTCCTTTCTCTTCCCAGGGATTTCCCACCGTCAGGATAAACATACATACAACAGATGTATTAATAACTTATATAAAAAAAATATGCAAGCACAGATCAAATGTAATTACAGATTCACAGATGTGTATTGGATTATCCAAAAATCAAAACCAAGGAAAAAATATAAAAAAAATAGATCCAACTTAGGTGATTTTTATTCCAATGATTTCCACATTATTTTGACGATAATTGCATAACTGCATTGATGTAAATCATCTATGTAGAAAAAAATCAACCGATCCAATCTAGCTCTGCGGTATAGCTTCGTGCATGATAACGTGTTGCAATGGAAATATAGGGGAGAGTAAAGAGGCAGAGAGTAGTTTCTATTCATCAGCAGCATCGGGTTCAATATAGTCAATATCGGATTTCGGTGAATATCGGCCGGGGACCGAAACACGATATTTCGGTGAATATCGGTGAGATATCGACAATATCGGCATCTCGAATAAACACCGAAACCGATATTATCGGCGGTTTTTCGGCCATCTCGGCCGAGATTAACTACATTGATCGGGTTACATGGAACAATATCTTTTATATACATGTAGAAGGGAAACCTTAGATATCTAGCTGGGCCGCAAATCTATGGGCCGTAGGCCCTACAACAATTTTATAATCTATATATTATAAAAAGAAGTGGTGTTTGTCTATCCGGATATATCCGACCATCGATTTTGTCATCCGGTGGCTCGAATTAAGAGTTGGGCGAGGGATATTTTCGTGCATCGGATGCCTTGGTTTCCTGATTTTGTTACGGTACCTTTATTAACGTGGTTTCCTAGTGCCGACACCAATTGTGTAGGGAACATTCTTTATTAACGTGGTTTACTTATTATACGCCGAACCTAAACCCACTTAGGAGTAATATTATGAGTTCGGCTAGTTCGATAGTATTGCATATGTGTCGAACCCTGTTCTGGTAGTTTGCAGCGTATATAGACTAGGTGTAGGTTCGGCTTGTATTCTACTAAGCTAAAAAGCCGAACCATGTATTGCCAAAAGGTTCGGCTCTTACGAATTTCACAATATGAGCCGAACCCTTAACAAATTTTCTTCCAAAAGTTCCAGTGTATGGTTCGGCTACTTATAACAATTTTAAACTAGCCGAACTATGGTCTTCAAAGTAGGTTCGGCTCCTCATCATAACACTTTCAGCTAGCCAAACTGTTAATCCAGACTCGCCGAACCTTAGTGAAAAAACATGAAATTTTGATGATTTTAAGCTACAAAAGCGAGATTGTTTAAGATAGAAGTGTATATGTGTATTAGAAGCATTGGGTTCCTCATATATGTATTCATCATCTGGATTTGGCTCATAAAAATCATCACCTTGAGTTTGTGCTTGAGTTTGTGTAAAATCATTCTCATAAGAAATATGCCAATTCCGGATCATTGTTGTAATTGATGTGTATTTTCTTAGGTTTTTTTTGGTGAAGATTGACCCTCCTCATCCATTGAATCAAAATACAATCTTTTTTCTCACTTTCCCCTTCTCCCTCCAAAAAAAAATTTAACTTTTTTTTTCTCCTCAAAAATTTTCATCTACTCAAACATATATAACTAAATTATCTTAATCACTAATCACTAATCATTAATCACTAATCAGGATTATTATAACTAATCATTAACACTAACCTAAAAGGTAAGATTTGCCATTACTAAAAATATTTGGTTAAGGGTTATTGATTTTGATATTTACATCCCTATTTTATCATTATTCAGTATGCCCTAAAATAGGATTCAACCAAAATTGTTACTATGTGCAGATTTCAACTTGCAAAATTGGGCTTTCAACTGTATACGGCACAAAAACTGAATCCAAAAAGAAGAATGATGTTTTGGGGACTACTCAAAAAGGGTGGGGGACTACTCTTCTATTTTGGGGTGGATATTTGAAGTAAATTTGAGCCACCCTTAACTTAGTTTTTTTCTAATACCAAACTTGCCCTTTGTGATTAAATTAGTTAGTGTAATGATTAATTAGTGTTAGTGTAATGATTGATTAGTAAGGTTAGATTAATTAGTTGAGGGTTTTTAAAAGAATAATTTTTGAGAAGAAGGGGGTTTTGGTTGTTTTTTTTAAGATGGTTGATTTCGAAATGGGAGTTTTGGGTACTTAGGTATACTTCAAATTTAGTTAATGTTGCTTGAATTGACAAAAACTTTCGAAAAAATGAGAAATTTATAAAATGATTTCGACCATGGAAATGAAGTTCAGCTACGACATCCGAAGAACAGGTAGCCGAACTCATCTGTAAGTGTAGTTCGGCTAATGGTTCAGAAGACACAGGTAGCCGAACTCAGCTTTAATGGAGTTTTTACTTTCAGAGAAAAGTTCGGCTAGGAAAAAGAAAGATGCGACGTAACCGAACTAAAAGTTCGGCTGGGATTTTTATTTCTCGACGTAACCGAACTCAATATATAGGTTTTCAGAGAAAAGTTCGGTTAGTAGAAAAAAATTGCGACAAAACCGAACTAAAAATTCGGCTAGGAAAAAAACGAAAAAAAGTTGCTACGTAACCGAACTAAAAGTTCGACTGGGAAAAAACAAATTGCGAGGTAACCGAACTTTTTTCCGAAAGAAAAAACTCCATTAAAGCTGAGTTCGGCTAGTTCGACAAACTGTTTCACATAATTCCTAGCCGAACTTCTCTCTGCAACTTTCATTTTCAACTCATTTTGATGATTACTTCTCATTTCTTCAACCAAAAACGAACGACAAGTAATGGGTTTGTGAGAATATCTTCGTTAATGATTTAAATTAAGCTATATACATAGAGGTGGTGGTGGTTGGTGGTGGTAGTAGTTGGAGGTGGTAGGTGATGGGCGGTGGTGGTGGGAGGAGGTGGTGGTTATATATATATAGGTGGTTATTAGGTTGGTTTTAAATTAAATTAGGTCAAGGGTAGGTTAGTCATTTCCATACTTTAGGACACCCCTTATAAGTATAGAGTAGACATTCCTATCACAAAGTAGTCCCCCACCTTTTTGGGTAGTCCCTAAAACATCATTCAAAAAGAAACTGTTGGAAAATATCTTCGTTACAATTCATGTATTATTGACAAGGGAAATTACAGTTCCGTATGTTGGAACACGTATTTTGTAATAGCCTAAAATGTTTTAGGCAAGTATAGAAAAATGTCGATACAAGCATTCTAGAATGTACCAGAGGTGCCAAAGTTGTTCAAGACTTGGCTAAGTTAGAAATGTCAATCAAAAGATGTACTAGTCTAAACGTCTACTTGATTATTCTAGAGAAAGTCAAGTAGGTCAAATTAGTTTACATTTAGAAAACTCTACATACAACTAGAGTGAAGTACCGTCGTTTATATGAAGCATTGTCGGTTATAAATAGGCATGTTGTATACCATTTGTATTCAAGCAAGCAAGAATCAATTCAATCAATAGAAGAGAAATTTCATAACCAAGATTCCAGTTCCCGACCGTCCAAAATCCTATCCAAAACCGTTAAGTAGTCAACTTTCGCATACACTTGGGATTACATATGCGAATTAAAAGACAAATATACTATATACTAACACCTTTACAAGGTTCAGGAACATATTCAGACAAAAAAAACCTCGAAAAAATTAGAGAGAAAGTTCAGACACATTTACGATAAATTGATTATGAAAAGCAGTGACAACTAAAATACCTACAAGAAGAGAATTTACCTGCATAATCTAAGAGAATGAACCAAACTTGAGTCTTGAGAGGAGATATCATTGTGCTGTGAGTAAATCATCAAGATTAAGTTTTCATCTTCTTCTTCTTCATCAAGACTCAGATCCTCCTTATTTGGGTTTAAACTCGGATCCTCCTTCTTGATAAGA
>JAJJMB010006959.1:0-12264 GCA_023531105.1 Papaver atlanticum | reverse complement strand
AAATCAGTAAAGGCTACTAAAAACTGTAAAGGCTCAATGTAGTTCTTTAAGTGGTCTAGGACTCTAGACTGACCCTTTTGGTCAATCTACTTTCTCATACATCTATCATCCCTCTAACCAATCCATGGTGAGATGAAATTTCAGTTAGTTTTCATTAACCAACGCATACATCTGTTAAATAACTTAAATTAATTAGGTAGTCTGCTGCAACCCACATATGCACCTCCATGACATATTCATTGACATGTTAGCTATAAACTACCGAAATAGATTTTCGCAAGTTTAATTACAAAGGTGATATCTGAAGTCTTAGAATCCACAAAGTGCTGCTAAAATTTAGCACATTAGTCTTCAAATTATGCAAAATTTAAGCAGTAACAGTTCAGACTTTGTTCATAGTTTAAGACAGGCTTGATTGCTTGAACATTTTAACCATGTATAAAAAAAAATGAATGCATGACTTTTGTTCGATTTCATGTTTGTCAATGACATTTACATTTACAAATCCGGCTTCATAATAACAATTTCATTTCTTTCAAACCATGGCGACCAAATCAATGGCTATCCCTTGATTGTCGATCGACCTATTTTGATTAGTGACACATCGTTGAAATTTTGTAATATGAAACGTACGTATCAAATTTGTTAATGTGATACAACTGATTGATGACAAATTAGTGTTTTTTCTTGAACTTGCTAAACACTATAGACAAAACATTGGGATAGTTAAATACTCTGCGAGCGTATATACATTGCATCTAAGTTCTAATCATCAAAATTGTCATGGAAGACATTGTGGCATACACACGCTTTAGTATGAACTAAATCAATTGATAATCTTATATAATTAGGAGGCGGCCAAATCTTATAGATCAGCCGCATTAGAATTTAATGTTTTAATTTAACATTTTAAGATCCGACCAAATCCCTTCGATGTAAACTGCGCAACTGATATGTGTTTATTTGGAGGGAAGCAATTTTTGGCCAAGTAGTGTTCTAGCATCTATAATGAAAACAACGCGACTCTGCAGTCCAAGCAAGCATCAAGTTTTCACCAACATGTGGGTGGGGTGGGGGGTGGGTGGTGGGGGATGGTGTGTGTGTGTGGGTGTGGGTAGGAGGAAGCTAGTTTGTAGCTTGGTGAAAAATTTGTATGCCGAACGAAAATGGTGGTTTGGGAGTGAAGATCCTGAGAACTACTAATCAATCTCTGTTGATAAAATGGATTTTGAGATTCTCAAAGAACAAAAATAACCTTTGTAGAAAAATTTTGAATCAGAAATTCAAGAAAAGCTCGAATTTTTTAATGTCGGATGTTGACAGTAAGCCTCAGTGTAGGAGTTTGTGGAAGAATGTAGTAAATATGGATCAGGTTGTTTAAGAAATGGCTAAGTTTACAGTTAGAAATGGTAAAGGGATAAGGTTTTGGAGGGACAAATGGCTAGATAGAGGGAGACTTCAAGATTTATTCCCAGTCATTTTCAAGGCTGTCAAAGCGAAGGATGCGTCAATAGCTGATATGATTGAGAACAATAGTTGGAATTGTGAATTCAGGAGGCCTTTGAACGAAAATGAGAAGTTAGAATGGGACTTGCTCAGACGTGACGTTACCCAGTACCGGTGTTGGTGGAAGCGGAGGATGAAGTGGATATTATGGAGAATTTTAATGCTAAGAAGTGTTACGAGGTTTTGACAGGAACCTATCCTCCTTGCAACTCTTATTCTCACTTATGGAAGCACAATATTCAAAATAAGGTAAGCTTTATTCTTTGCGAAATTTTTGATGATTCAATCCCTACTAGAGACATGTTAGTTCATCGTGGTATGAGCATTCAAAGTGACTTGTGTGTCTTGTGTAACGACGAAAAAGAAACATCTAATCACATGTTTCTTCATTGTTCGTATTCTTTTGCGATATGAGATTATTTCATCAAGGCGTTTAAGATATCTTGGCTGATGCCAAGAAATTTGTTTCAATTATTCGAAGCTTGGACTACTAATGTTTTACAAGGAAGGGGAAATGAGGTGTAGGAGATTATACACTACGCTGTTTGTTGGATCTTATGGAAGGAACGAAATGGGAGAGTTTTTGGTGACCGCCAGAAGAGTGTTGCTGAAAATATTAATCTTGTTAAACAACTTGTAGTTTTGTGGTCTTGTGACACTGATTCCTTTAGATTTGTTCCCCCTAGTCTCATCTGGAGCAATTGGGAAGATCTCATGAGTGAGTAATTAATCTTTGTAATTGTATTCTCTTTTTTTCTTTTTAATATAACCTTTTCTTCAAAATAAAATAAAAATCACCAACAATACCACACGGTACAATCACCGGACCACCACTAAGGGTTGATGGGAACAGTGTACAAGATGATTTCTAAAGTGCTCGTGGAAAGATTGAAAACATTATTGTTGTTTGTTATTTCCCATCAACATCCGGCCTTTACTAAAGGTAGACGAATTCTGGATTGCGCTCTTTTATCCAACGATTTGCTTGATTCGAGAATGAAAAGTGGCATTCTGGGAGTTATTTGTAAGATAGATTTCGAGAAGGCGTTCGATCATGTTTCTTGAGATTTTGTGTATGAAGTGCTAGCTAAAATGAGTTTCGGAGATCGTTGGAGGAAATGGATTAAAAGATTATCACAAATACTCCTCTGTCAGTCTTTATAAACGGCTATGCGCACACAGAGTTTTCAATGGGCAGGGGGGGTGACTCAAGGATACTCTCTTTCCTTTTCTTTTTCTCGTCGTTTCTGAAGTTTTGAATCTGATGTCGCAAAAATGAAAGGAACTTGGGCATATAGGAGGGTTCGCGATGAGCTGCAATGGGGTAAACATCACTCACCTCCAATTCGCAGACGATACGCAAGTTTTCCTTAATGATTTCATTGAACAAATGAACCATCTGAGATAGTATCTTCTTGGGTTCGAGATGTTGTCAGGCCTTCGAATCAACTTTGCAAAATGCAGCATCTTTTGTGTTGCGAGAGAAACAAACTTTGACAGAATGGCAGCAATATTAGGTTGTAACTCTAACACTTTACCATCTTCTTATTTGGGTCTTCCGCTCGGTGATACTTTAAGGGGATTGCAGAAATGAGATTCAATTATTGAAAGAATCAATGGTTGACTTTCTTCGTGGAAGCGCTCCAGCCTGACTAAAGCGGGTAAGTTGTCTCTTATAAAGAGTGTGTTATCTAGTATCCCTATATACATGCTCTCGCTCTTTATAGATCCTCCCAAAGTCATCAAAGTTATTGAACAAGTTATAAGGAATTTCTTATGGGATGCTTCCGAGACTAAAAAGGGTTACCATCATGTATCATGGAAAAAATATCGTATTCCTCTGAAATGTGGTGGCTTGGGCATCAAATAAGTTAAATGTACGAATAAAGCGCTTCTTTCGAAATAGTAGTGGCGTTTTAACTAGAAAAAAATAGTGTTACGGAGAAATGCAATGGTCTCAAAACATGGGGCAGCTGCTATGGATAGAGAGATTAAGAAACCTAAACCGGGGAATTGTTGTGGATTTTGGAAACATATTTACAGTCATCTTAAAACCTTCAAGCAGTGTACCAATCTCAAGATAGGGGATGGTCGGACGATCATATTTTGGGAAGATACTTGGGTAGGGGAAGAACCACTTAATGCATTATTCCCTCACATTTACTCTATTACTTCTACTAAAAACTGGACAGTGCAAGATTGTGCAGCGACATTATTGAATAAAGGTTTATGGAACCTAGGCCTGTACGGAAGACTATTACAAGTTCAAATTGAAAAAGTCTATACGTTGCTGGGGATGATAGAAAACTTAACGATCGGTTCTGATCAAGACTATTTATCCTGGTCTATGATAAGAAATGAGTGTTTTCTGTAAAATCAGCTTATTCTTGTTCGCAGAGGAGCATTATGGAGACTAAAAACTTGAGCATATGGTCAAAAGCTTGGCCGCACAAAGTGGTTTTGTTTTTGCGGAAGGTTTATCATAAAAAATTAGCTACCATGGATATTCTTTACAAGAAAGGTAAACTTTTGGTTAATGGTTGTGTGTTGTGCCGTCATGATAGAGAGACCACTGCTCATCTTCTCTTCCATTGCCCATTTTCTTATTCAGTTTGACAACATTTTATGTCGAGTGCTAAAGTTGATTGGGTGATGCCTAATTGCATTTACCTTCTTATCAAAGGATGTAGAGTGAATAACATATCCACTACTGGAAAATTTCTTTGGCATGTGCTTCCTGCTGCTATTTTTTGGTGTATTTGGAACTGTTGGAATGACACTGTTTTCAACAATGGGATGGTAAGCTGTTGTGTTCCCACAATAAATTAACACACATATTAAGATAACATAGAAATCCGATTCAAAGAATCAGCCCAAGAGGAAGAAGAGAAAACTAATTTTACTGTTTCATTCATTCATGGCCGCCACAACAGAATTCTTACACATTTATTGGCTGAACCTTATCCCAAAGGTCTAATCGGTACAGGACACGTACACCCATCCTAACGGCTAAAACCAAAGTTATTATCCACTCAATTTGACTAGTACACCCACAGAGATGACTACTGGAAGACTCTAACGGAAATAAAATGAATAGGGAACCCCCCCCCGATGGAACAACCCTTGTCCTCAAGGGTTGAAGTGTGGAAAATGGGGAGAAATATTTGCAGCATCCTTTCATGTAGCTTCTTCAGCAGTGGCATTGGACCAGTGGATGAGTAGTTTCCTAATGGAGTGGTATCCTATGGGAGTGTCCTTTCAACCCAATACAGCAATGGGTGTTACTAGTACTTGGCCTTCGTGATTCACTAATTGCAGAGTTGGAGAAGGAATATGATTGGAACCAATCCTCTTCTTCAACTGAGAGACATGAAAGACAGGGTGGATGCGTGCTTTTGCAGGAAGTTCCAATTTATAAGCAACATAACCTATCTTCTGGAGAATGGGAAAAGGCCCATAATACTTAGCTGAGAGCTTGAAATTCTTGCGAAGAGAAACTGAGGGCTTGTATGTATAATTGGAGCTTGAGATATATTTGATCCCCCACTTCACAGACTCTGTCAGACCTCTTTTTATCAGCAAAGAATTTCATACGTTTTTGAGCCTTGGTTAGAACATCCTTAAGGAAGAGCAACATCTCAGCTCTCTGTTGTAAATATTTCTCCATTGAAGCTACATAAGTAACAGTATTAGAAGGAAAAGCTAAGTGAGGAGCCTCATACCCATATAATGCCTTGAAGGAAGAAATTTTGAGGCTGGTGTGGAAACTGGTGTTATACCACCACTCATCTATGTCCAATCAACTTCCCAAATGTCTTGGTTGATGTCCAGTAATGCATCTCAAATAATTTTCAAGACAGACATTTACTCTCTCAGTGTGGCCATCAGTTTGAGGATGATAAGCAGTACCGAGTTTCAGATGGGCCCCCAAAATTTGAACGAACCCTGTCAGAAGTTATTGGTGAAAACATTATCCCTATCAGAGACTATAGAAGCTGGTAAGGCATATAGTCTGAAGATATTGTGCATGAAGGCCTTTTCCACTGAAGAAGCTGTGTAAGGATGTTGTAGTGGAATGAAATGGTTGTACTTGGTTAGCCTATCCACCACTACTAAGATGACATCCTTTCTGTCACTCTTTGGGAGGCCTTCTATGAAATCCATGCTAATATGTTGCCATGCCTGATCAAGTATTGGAAGAGGTTGTAGCAAGACAGCAGGTAAAGTATGCTCTCTTTTGTTTCTTTGACAGACATCACAAGTGGAAACAAGTGAAAAAACCTCTTGTTTCATGTTAGGCAAAAATAAATGAGATCTAGCCCTGATGTAAATTGCTTGCACCCCAGAATGGCCTCCCACAGCTGAAGCATGAAGAGAGTGAAGTATAGATTCTTTGATCTTGTTACTGCTCCCAATATATAATCTACACTTGTATCTTAATATCTCATCCTGGTAAGTAAAGTGTTGGGTGGAAGAATGAGAGATGAGCAGCTGAGCAATAAGTTGTTGAGCTTTTTGATCTTGTGCATAGCTGGAGATAACTTATTGCATCCACATAGGCTTAGAGAGAGTGAGAGTGAGTAACTCAGCTTCAGGATGAGGTCTTTTGGATAGTGCATCAACAACTATGTTCTCCACCCCTTTCTTTTATTGAATATCATAGTCAAACCCAAGTAATTTCATCAGCCATTTCTGTTGTAGTCCAGTATGGATTTTCTGTTCCAAGAAGTATTTAATGCTCTCATGATCAGTTTTGATGGTAAAGTGATGGCCTTGCAAATAATGTTTCCACTTAGTAACAGCTGAACCAACTGCAATTAGTTCTTTTTCATAAGTGGATAAGCCTCTTTCCCTAGGTCCCAAAGGCTTGCTGAAGAAGGAAATTGGCCTGCCCTCCTGCATTAAGATGGCTCTAATGCCAGTATATAGCACAAGCATCTGTCTCAAAAACAAATGGTTTTGAAAAGTCTGGTAAAGCCAGTACTGGAGTTGTAGTCAATGTTTTCTTGAGTGCATTGAAAGCCTGTATAGCATTGTCAGTCCAACAGAATGAATCTTTCTTGATTAAATTTGTAAGGGGCTTACTAATCAGCCCATAGTGTCTGAATTTTTTTCTGTAATATCATGTGAGGCCCAAAAACCCTCTGAGTTATTTGATATTTGTTGGAAGATGCCAACTAGTCATGCTAGAAACCTTAGCTGGGTGAGCAACCACTCCTTGTGCAATAATGATATGGCCCAAATACTCTAGTTCAGACTAAGGAAAGCAGCATTTAGAGAGTTTAACAGACAATTGGTGATGTCTCAAAAGAGAAAGAGTGATCTGTAAATGTTTGGCATGAGTTTCTAAATCATGACTATAAATAAGGATATCATCAAAGAAGACTAGGATGAATTTTCTCAGATAGTGTTGGAAGATGTCATTCATTAAGGCTTGAAAAGTGGCAGGGGCATTAGTCAGGCCAAAAGGCATAACAATGAACTCAAAATGACCCTGATGGATTCTGAAAGATGTTTTATAAATGTCCTGCATTGTAACCCTGATTTGGTGATAGCCTGCCCTTAAATCAATTCTAGTAAACACACAAGATCCATGTAATTCATTAAAAGTTCATCAATTATAGGAATAGGAAGCTTATCTTTAATAGTGATGTTGTTGAGTTTCATATAATCCACACAAAATCTCCAGTTGTTATCCTTTTTCTTAACCAAAAGAATTGGAGAAGCAAGGGGACTATGACTAGGTTGAATGATGCTACCTTGTAACATTTCTTGCACCAACTGTTCAATAACAGACTTCTGCACATAAGGACACTTGTATGTCCTTTGGTTTACTAAAGTGGAATTAGGATGAAGAGGAATAGAGTGATCCAGAGATCTGTGAGGTGGGAGCTGAGTAGGTTCAGAAAAAAACATCTTGAAATTCATTAAGAAGTTCAGAGATGATGGGGGGTAGGAGTGACAGAGAATACATGAGAAAAATTGAAAAAGTGGGGGTATAACAACCACACCCAATAATTCGTTCGCCAATCTGTATGGACTAATTCCAATATAATTCCGAGAGCACCAGCTTATAAAGCGAGCTCAATCAAGAAATAAATCAAAGAGTTATATCTCTATTTCTCAATACAATTTGCAATCGAACAGATAGAAATTTGTGAGCCTGATTAATATGAGAAATAACTTGGATGGTACCAAAGACCAATGCCCAAGTGTCAATCAAGTTATATCAACAAACAAGGTCGGATTTATCAACTGATTGAATTACGCACAACCTGTGATATTTCAATTATATAAACAAATATAATGCAGAAAAGAAATAACACAGATACCAGAAATTTTGTTAACGAGATAACCGCAAATGCAATAAAAACCCCAGAACCTAGTCTAGATTTAAACACCACACTGTATTAAGCCGCTACAGACACTAGCCTACTACAAGTTAACTTCATACTGGAATGTAGTTGATCCATAACCAAGTTTCACACCGATTAAGGTACAGTCGCGTTCTTTACGCCTCTAGAATCACGCCGGATTCTGTGCACTTGATTCCCTTAGCTGATCTCACCCACAACTAAGAGTTACTACGACCCAAAGTCGAAGACTTATAAACAAATCAGTCTCCCACAGATAAGTCTATTCTGATAGATAAATCTGTCTCCCACAGAAATACCTACGAAGTTTTTGTTCCGTCTTTTGATAAATCAAGGTGAACATGAACCAATTGATAATCCGGTCTTATACTCCCGAAGAGCAGCCTAAAAATATCAATCACCTCACAATAACTTAACTATATGGTAGTAGAAGAAGTTATTATGGAATCACAAAAAATGAGATGAATAGCTTTGTGATTACTTTTTATATCTTACCTATCGGAGATAAATCTCAAGCAAATCTTAGAGAAGATAGTACTCAATACAATAGAACAAGTAAGATCATAATAGGAAACAACAGAGAAAATAGTTGGATCTGACTTCACGAATCCCAAATGAAGTCTTCAAGTCGTTAACCTATAAGGGTTTTGGAAAAACCTAGGTTAAACGAGAATCGAATCTAGTCGCAACTAGGACACAGGAAAGTGCCGGGATTAGGTTTTCCAGTTGCTAGAGTTATCCCTTATATAGTCTTTCAAATCAGGGTTTGCTTACAATCAAAGCTAAGATAGCTTAGTAACAAAGCATTCGATATTCACCGTTAGATGAAAACCTAATTTAAGATTCAAGCTAAGTTTGCTTAAAACCAAAGAAATATATCTCCACTGTTAGATGCTCTTAGCTTGTTACACACAAATGAAATATACCTTCATTTAGATTTGGGTAACCGTACCTAAACGTGTATATTGAGTTGGCTCAATAACAGTTAACCGAAGTTAGCCATATGAACACTTTTAACTTAATCACATTCATCTAACACCTCTAGATCAAATATGATGATCAATCAATCATGAAAGATAATCAAATGAATCTAATTGTGCTTCACATAGAGTTATTCAATTGTTCACTATTTCATAGAAACATATATGAACTAATTGAATCAAAATCGGATTGATTCGTAATCGTACAATGTACTTACATAAGAATCAGTTCATGAACATTAAGCCACGGTTTGCAAAGATTGCATTCCTTAATTCATAAATGTATTTGTTCATGAGTATGAA
This sequence comes from Papaver atlanticum, assembly GCA_023531105.1. NCBI lineage: Eukaryota > Viridiplantae > Streptophyta > Magnoliopsida > Ranunculales > Papaveraceae > Papaver > Papaver atlanticum. Next base: position 3,101 of record JAJJMB010006959.1, on the reverse strand, counting down.
AAACATACTTAACCGATTTTAGAAATTTAACCACTAAGTTTGCAAACAGGTACGCAAACTATAGTTTCCGGAATTTGGTCTTTTCAAACCGTTTGCAAACATCCGTCCCAGACCTAACTCAGGTAGAACCATTCGCATACTGGTAAACAAGGTTCCCGGACTTTAACAGTTAAAACCGTTCACATACTAGGTATGCAAACAAGGTTCCCGAACCTGAATCATACCAAAACAGTTTGCATACTAGGTACGCATACTGTGTTGTATCCAGACAAAGGTTTCTGTTCTAAACTCTCATTTCAATCATTGAAACATCCTTAGAAGACAACAATAGCTGTCTCACACAAACTATTAGCTTATAAGTAATTTTTAAGTGATCGAATAATTAATACGAAACTTTCCAAGTAGACATCAAATGATTGTCTCACATAAATCATGTAAGATGTTTCAAGTAAATTTCCACATGATCATCTTTTGACTTAATATTTAGTTTCCAACAAATAAATTGTTTCCAACTAAACTCATCAAGAATAATGATGAACGTAGCTAAAGCAAAAAGCTTTCAACTCGTATTTCGAGAAATAGATAAGCGAGATAAACTCGGCTCGAAATATCAAATGTGTACAATATAGAACTCTATATAGCTATACGACTTAGTCTCATTAGGAGATAAAATAGAATAAACTTCTGAGTGATAGATAAGTTTTAGTCTCAACATACCTTTTGTTGATGAAGTTCCTCCAATCTCTCCTTAGTAGATCTTTGTCTTCAATCGATGAACGACGTGAAGTCTAAATCTCAACTACATATTTTATCCTAATCCGAGACATACCTATAAGTAGACTAAAAATCAAGACTTATAGTTTTGATTAACTAAACTTGACAAACAAGCTTGAGATAACAACGCTTGCAAGTTCGAGCGAGCAAAGCTCAAACAATCTCCCCTTTTGTCAATTTTAGTGACAAAACTATCAATACATATGGATTACAAAATAAATAAACTTTGTAGCTTCTCATCCATCATGCTTGATTTCCTTGGCTTTCAACATTCCTTGAATTCTTCGTCACTCCAAGTACTTCAGCGATTCTGAATGTGTTCAACTCAGCATCATTGTTGTTGAAGATCCGTAGCAATAACAATAAGAAAACATATGAAAAACATATGTTCTCAATCATTGTTATACAATGTCATAGTATTATTACACAACATCAAAGTCAAATGGTATCACAACTTTGACAATAATACTATGGTGATACGTATCACTCCCCCTTAGTCAATACTTCCATCTCACAATGAAAACCACTCCCCGTTACATAATTGATGTAGTTTTTGCAGTGGTAAGAAAGGGGTTTGATTCTCGGACTCGTGAAGTAGATTTTAGATTCAGGTTATAAAATTAATCTAGCAAATAAAATAAAAGATAGTGATAATATTGAGAGATTACTGGGAATCAGGATTTCACCAAACTCTTATCCTATGGTACAATATTAATTCTTAGACAATTATAGCTCCAAAAACAACAATTATTGACTCTTAATCTTTGCCAAGGTAGATTTTATAGAAAATTAATTGTAAATGGTAAGCATGGGTCATCAAAACACTAAAGCTAAGCATAACCCATCAAACTAAATGACAACTAATTAATTTCAAATCATAATTTAATTTATATTAATGCAAAAGTCATAAAAATAATTAAATTAAGTTACCATAGTGATGAGAATTGGCTTCCTCCGTCATCCCAGTGTTGGGGTTTAACTCCTCATATCAAAAACACGCTCAAAATAGTAACTCATGGCTGAATAGGTGTTTTTATTGAAGAAAAATATTAACACGGAGAATCTGCAATGTTGTAAATGCGTTACAGAATACACTGTTACAATAGGTGTTACAGATTCAAACTATATGTTGCAAAGGAACTGTTGCGAGCACTGTTGAAGAACGACAGTTTTCTGGTTTTGCGACTGACTTCAGCGTACTTTTGTTCTTCATCTTCTTCTTCTTCGTAGCAGCAGAGTTGTCTGCAACTCCTATTTCTCGTTTCTCCGGCCTCTGCCTTCACCCCGAATTCTCGATCCCCTCTCTGTTGCTTCCTTAAGATCTTATTTATACACAACAGGTAAAAAATATCACGAAGAAACCTTCCAAAAACTTTTCTTCTTTCTTCGCTGCCAAGGCTCGGAAAAATCTCCCTGTAAGTCTGTTAATGCGTATTTGGGTTGTTATAAACTTCCCAAACTTGGAAAATACGAATCCATGAAGAATATATTTCTCCCACTGCACGTAACTACAAACACTAAGATCAAAATAATGCCAAGAATATCTTTATTAATCCCCTGATTATTTCCTTCTTTATCTCTTCTTAGGCTAACCCATATGGGCTAGATTGAGCTGCTAGATTGGCATTTAAGTGTTGCAATTCAAAAAAAAAGTGTGGTTTAAAAGTTAACACTTGCACTTGCTAGTTCTCTCTCCTAACATGTGCTCGCAGATCAACTAGCAGCGAGATTGAAACGCTGAATGATTCAGCGCTGAAAAAGTGATCCTACGCTGAACAGTTTAGCGCCATGAAGGATATCAGCGCTGTTTGGTTCAGCGTAAGTACATAAAGTCTAAAAAGCAAGTGAAATGATAACGTGTTTCTTACATTTCACTTATTAGTCACCTACTCGAAACCTACTACACATTGTTTGAGAGTGAAACTTAATGATGCCGTACTACACAGTACACAATGCTTGACATTTCACTACGTGTTTCTGACATTTCACATAAATTGTGTAAGTGAGATGATAACGTGTAGCTTTATGATCAATGATCATACTTGAATTTAATTTGAATCACTTAGCGCTCAATGAAACAGCGCCCAGCGCGGTACTGTTCAGCGACTAGATTGCTAGATTATAACTTCCATAGGACTTTGGAGGTTGCCTTAGCTGATGTGGATTGCCAATCTAGCTGCTAGATTAAAAAACCATAGGACTTGGCCTTATGCGGATTCTGTATCAATTCCAACTTCCCAACCTCGTCAAATCTCACGGAATTTTCTTGACTAAAACTCCATGCACTTTCCAAAAACGCAGCCACATAATCCCGAGATCTTTTACTT
>JAJJMB010006950.1:0-52393 GCA_023531105.1 Papaver atlanticum | reverse complement strand
AAAAAACAGCATTTCTAAGGCATGAAGAATAGGATTATACTTACCCCACACATAAATCGATTCCTTTATGGACCCTAGACAATTGGTTTATGTTGACATATCGAGTAGCCTGATTGTTGGCATGTGTTCAGGCAACAGAATTATTGAGCATGCATAAACTTTTTTGATACACATAATTATAATTAAAACTTTAAGTGCATTAAGTTCAACACTATGATCATCCAAAATATAAACCTTAACCATCCGAAGTCTAAAGTTTTAAAAACCAAAAAATTAAACAACCAAGTCTTAATAAACTTAAACAACCAAGTCTTAAAAACTTAAACAACTAGGTCTTAAAAACTTATAAATCATAGAGCACCAGCATCAGGAGCAACAACACCAGGAGCATTTGCAGCAGCAGCAGTAGCTTCTGCTTCAGCAATGACTTGAACTTCAGCCATTTCTTCAAACATTTCTTCTAAATGTCTGTGGTGATTCCTCTAAGCTGAATTCAAATCCCTCATTCTCCTCGCGAATCTGATGATCTCATGGAGCTCTTCCAGTGCAAGCTTGTTAATCAGTGCGAGTGCTTTCTCCAGATGGGTCTCACGCCCATATACAAACTTGTAAAGGCTTCTTTCTGGGACGAGTTGTGGTTCCCTTTGAATATCCTCATGGGTGAGATCTCGAGTGTAAAATGCTAGGTGGCCGAAGTCCATATCTACAAAAATAAATAAAAATAAAGTTAACAATCGGTACATAACTAAATATATGTAATCCGATTCTCAACAACAAAACACACAGGAATGCCAAACATATACAATTGGTTTATGTGATACATATATAATAACCGATTATGGAATGGAATCTGAAGAGACAATTTCATAATTGGTATATTACCAAGCATATAAAACCTGATTATGGGATCGCAGATTTAAAAAAAATAGTACCCGTAATCGGATTATGCTAATGCACTTATATACCGATTCTGGTGATGCCTTTTCATATTTCGTTTCTAAACCTAGAATCGGTTGATGTTAATCATCATATAAACCGATTACTCTGCATGCTCTTCATGGCCGAAGAACAAAACCCAGAATCGGTTTTTTCGATATGTCAACATAAACCGATTCTGGGTAAGATCAGAGATTTTGGTTTTCAAAAATCAAAAATTTAAACTTGTAAATCAATGAAGAAATGAGAAAACTACAACGGGTTGATGGAGATTTACCTTTTTCTTGGTTGGATCGAAGATTGTGGGAGAAGAGGATCAAAAAAAATAAAATTGATTAGGGTTTTGAGAATTTGGAAAGATTAGGATGAAAATAGAAAGTTTTTTAGGTTTAGGTTTTTTATGTTTTTGGATTTGCTGAAAATGGAAAGATTAGTATTTATATGAGATAGTTTTAGGAATTAATTTGGGGGTAAATTAGTATTTTTGAGAAATTTGGTAGCCATATCCATTTTGTGGAGTAGGAAGGAAAATTTGATAGGCCCCAAATAATTGGCCTAGGCCCCAATTTAGCCAGGTGTAATAAAGAAAACCCTACAGAGAAGACGATGGAATTGTAAAGTCCGTTCTTTTAGAAATATCCGGATTCAATAATGCGAAAGGAAAATAGAAAGAAAAGATAGTCATTTTTTCTTTTCATTTTTATTATGTTGATTATATATTTAGAATCTAATTAGTGGAGGTTTGGGCACACCAGTGGAAAAGGGGGTTTTAACAACCCACATCCACGACCCTCAATAACGGTCAACCGACCATGGACCGGTCAAAGCAGTCTGAGATATAAGAAAAATACGGAGCATATCCCGAAGAGTCAAAAACAGTCGCGGTATAAGATTTTTTTAATAGAACTAGTCATAAAAACCCAAGGTGACCAAATTTGTGGTACAAAAACCCCATTCAAATGTTGGGATCCATTAAAACTCCATCTTAAACAAAATTGATACAAAAACCCCAAGTTTCAAAATTGGTTTATCAAATTTTATGATAAAACCAAATTTGGTTTCATCAAATTCTATGATGTTTCATCAAATTTTATGATTCATCAAAATCTTTGGGGTTTTTGTGTTACTTTTGTTTTGATGGGGTTTTTGTGTTACTTTTATTTTGATGGGTTTTTTGTGGATGGATAGTGACACCTTTGGGGTTATAACTCGCGGAACGTTTTTTTAATTCTTATTTTATCTCTCTCCTTATCATCTTTCTATCTCTCTTCTTATCATCGTTCTAACCTAGTTCACTGTTTCTCACTCCTCTAGATGCGCCTCTCTTATCTTCTTTAACTCCCCCAACAAACTGAAATCTGAAACAAATCAGAAGAAATCATAAGAAATTACTAAAATCATTGCTCCTAAAACCAACCTCTTTCTCCATCTTCTTGATCTCCTCCACAAAATCCAAGTTCTTCCGTGAACCCAATCTAAACCTGTAACCACAGAGCAAAGGGGTACCATTCATTCTTTTTGAACCATTTTCTTCTTTTCTTCTTTGCTGTTAACGTTTGTTACTTACCGATCTTCTTGTATTTTCTTGGAGAGTTTCGTTTTATATAACTACTGTTCAGATTTGAAATGAAATTAGGAATTTGATCTGGGATTTTTTAGGGTTTTTGTAAATTGTATTTGTAGAATTTTTCATTGATTTTTATTTTAATTTCGTATCAAATTCTTTGGGTTGAGTTATGTGTATTTCAATTTATGATTTAATTCTCTTTCAAGCATACAGGTTTTGACTTTCTTCTTTGCCGAACTTTTGCTAATTTCTGATTGCCTTATTGTATGCATTAATCTTATGGTGAATTATGGTGAACTTTTGCTAATTTTGCTTAATTTTTTATTTGTAGATTATCAATTACTCAAAGGAGATTAAATAGATGGCTAAGAATTGTGAAAATTAGCAAACTGTAGATTTGGATAATCTACAAATAAAAAATAAAAATTAGCAAAAGTTAAGAAGGGAGAAGTCCAAAGCATGGTTAATTATTAGCAAAAGTTCAATAAGTCAATTACTTAAGCAGGGAGAAGTCCATTTTTATTTTTTATTTATTTTGCTTAATAAAAATCCAGGGAGAAGTCCAAAGCAGCTGGGAAGATAAAAGTTTGGCAAGGTTATGCGCATGATGGTGTAGTTGCTTTAGCCGCATGGTTCTGCTGGGAAACAGTTTTTGAGGTTCTATATTGATGAGTCTGAGGTTCTACAGTTTGTGCTTCTATCTTGAATTCAAGGTCTTCGTAATTAGCATTGATATGATTATGAACCTTTCACCTAAATGGTGTAGTTGGCATCAAGGAGAACACAAGGAGGTGGCAATATTGGAAATGCATTAACTTGTGATGCTCGTCTGGTAGTGAATTATGGCTTATTCGAAAGATACTTTACTCATATCCCCTTTCCTAGTTTGAATTACTAAGACCTTATGCTAGTATGCTTCTTGTAAGTGAAAGCACATGAGTTATAATCTTTTACTTCATAACTTAACTTGACCAGTTAATAAGCTCACTGAATGGAGTTTCGAGGCTTTTTGAGAGTTATTCTTAATTCATGTAGCTGTCATGTAGCTTATTTGGACATAACTTGTCTTGTAGATCATCTGGTAGTGCCGTTTTCTAGTACATTATGACAAGCTATAGATCCAAAATCAACAAAATAAGACAAGTATCGCTACACTCTATGTTATATATGTTAATCTATTTGAGTTCGAGTCTTAAGTACATAACATTGAAAATGCAGGAAATGCTACTAACCTTACGACTTTGCAATAACCTCCATTACAACACTTCATAATGGTTAACCTGCATTCCAAGTTATTTCCTTACAGGCATGACCTTTGTCTGTTCAGTAGGTAATTCTTGTGACTTTGCTGGGTGCTTTGTATTTCGCTGGTTCTTGTTTGGTTTCATTTCAAGCTCCTTGCATGTGTTCTATTAGTTTTTGGTACATCTATGTTTCTTAATTCTCACATATTCTTATATTCTGTATTGTAGCCAATGAAAATAACAACTGTATACAGTTAATTTTGTAAGCATAACTGGTTCAATGATCACATCTAAGGTAGGATTAAACCTCATTATGAAATTGATCACAGTCTTTTTTTAGTTATTAGAAATTGATTCTTTTATGAGCTTTTTGATTTTGGACTTAATAGAATATTTTATTTGTTTTTCAGTCTAGTCCTTCAATCATTTGTGATATATCTAATACTTACATTAGTCTCCCATGTCCTGATTGATTGATATCTGCTTGGATTATTAACTGCAAATGGGTGACCAAGTTGAATGTTGACATTTATTTCCAGCATCTCTCGCATCTCTGCAATGGACTTTGTCTTGCAACAACATCTAATTCTTAAACCTGTATCATCAGATGGCAGGTGGTTTATGAATTACACCGATGTTGCAAGTGATTGAGGCTATTCTAAAGAATCCTGATGGAAAAACTCAGGTAATTGGTTATTTATCATTCTAACTACCAAGTGTCAACTACATCAAAGTTCGTTGGTTGTACTGAGATCTGACCCTCTTTAATTTGATATCTTGCTCTTTCAGATATCTTTGCTATATGCTAAGATCTCACCAGACTATTCGTGGAATATATGGAATCATAATGTTTAGTCGAGGTATCTATATTCGTAATTCTCTTCATTGTTTAGTCGTTTATTAATTTGTTTCAGATTTAGGATTCCAGACAGTAAAATAGGATTTAACTTAGAGAGTTAAGCTCATCCACTTCTACCGTTAGGTTGGGCTTAGAATCAATCTGAGAAAGCATGTAATCTACATGTTGTTCTGCATCTTTAGTTAGAGTTCTTCTCCATGTTAGCTGCCAGTTCTAAGTTGGTGCCACCATACGTCTTACTGCTAACTTGAAATGTCCCTTTAAGATTTCCTACACCTCTCCATGAGTCAGTCCAGAATTGAGGTTCTTTGCTTCCATGGGTTGTTAGTACTGAACTTTGAATTGATGCCTGTCAATAACCCCTTCCGTGAATCTGGTTTGTTTCAGCAGTTGAGATCTTGGGCTTGTGTTAATTTTTGTTTAACTACTTTTTCAAAGTGCAGTTTTGTCTTTACAATACCTCCGAATCAACTCTGAGAGTGGAGCCTTGTTTGTTAGTTTCAAGTCCCTAATCCTCAATTCACCTATTGATTTTATCCTGCAGATTGTAGCTCAACACAACCAACACATTTTCATTCTATTATTGTATCTTGTGCTTCATAAATAAGTTTACATATTTTACATCATACTTTTGTCTACAACAACAGGAGTAGGGATTAATGACATGTAGTGGACTGGTAAACAACAGGAGTAGGGTGCTTCTTATTATCATACTTCTGCCACTACACTAATGGTTCACTTAGAAAGCTTTTAGCATTTAGGATGATCATGTTGTTAGAGATATGTCATAAAATACTTGGCAAACACCTCTTATCTAGAAGGAAATTAAGCATGCCTTAATGGAACTGTACCTTGGATGGACCCTCAACAAACATGAATGTATTCTGGTCTTAAGTTTAAATGTTGAATGTGATTATCCCACAATATGTTCAGATAAACAATTAAAGAAGATGCCATGAAAAAGTTAATAGCACTCATCATTATTATTTAATAAGAACAAAGAAATTGACTTTATTTAGCTCAAATCAAGAATGACACAGAACTATAAGTTTGTTGTTTGGTGAACTGATATAAATTCGGAAGTCCGCCATCATATGTGTCATATTGTATGTTGTGCTGCCATCACATTTCAACTTCTTGTTTGTTAAGGACCTTGAGGTTTGCTACGCGTCTTTGATTTAGATACATTTAGGTTTTACAGTGTTTAGTTTCTCTAGACATCTTCCGGTTTAATGATATTTTTTTATTTTTTTTTTGCAGTTACCGGTGGATTTACCAAGGCAGCCACACATGAAGATTACTTCAAATTAGAGTATGTCTTTCTATCTTTTCCATAAATTTGGTCCACTGATGTTTCAGATTATAAGTTGATGAATGATAAGATAAAAGTTGTCTACTGTTGAACTTAGGGAGAACAATAACCAATGTTTTTAAGTTGATTTTGTTGTTTTGTTGCTTTTAACTTGTTGAGTTGGCTATGAAAGTCTTTGGACTGTATTTCCTAGTATGTCAAACTCAAAAGTCATGATAATGTTACTGGTATTTAGAACATTTTTGTGATTTGATGGATTCATTAAGGCTATTTTGTACGCTCTTGTTCTCTGTACGGCTCAGGTGCATATGCATTTTAGTATGTCAGTTTGATTGGTCATCTACATTACTCTGGGGCGTACATGTTTTCGTTTAGTTAATATTTTGAACAAAGATTAAACAAATACATATTCCTAAACTCAAGATTGAACAAATGCCAGTAGAATAAGGAGCTGTTGTGTCTGAGATTAAGTAAATTAAAACCACAGGGCGTGTTATGACCTCCACACATTAATCAGCTGATGGGGGAACTTGTTTTTGCAGTACAGGTACACCATTAAGAAATATGGGCTAAGTTCATCATCAGCAGAGTTTATCATTTTGTTGTTTAGTCAATCGTTTATTAGTTTATCATTTTGTAACTGGATCTTAGAACTTAATTACTTTTCTGGTTGTGAGAACTTAAATTGGTCTGAACTTAAGATTTTATACCTTTTTGTGTAATTTCAATGAATGTTGAATTGAAAGACTATTATGTGCAAGTTTAATTTGATTCTCATTTGATTTGAATTTGATTCTCATTTGAGTTTGATTTGATTCTCATTTAAGTTTAATTTGGTTTTCATTTGTATTCTCATTTGAGTGTAATTTGGTTTCATTTGAGTTCCATTTGAGGTGTAGTCAGATTCAGTCAGGTAATCTGAATCTATTTTTTATTTATTAAAATGTATATCTACGACTGACTGGGGTCCGTCATAACACCTTAACAGTTAAATCGGTCGTTGATATGAGTTGCACCGCGACCCTCAGAGCCACATCATTGATGAAAAAGACGCTCAAACAACGACCATTTCCGTGACCGTTAAAACAAGTCATTTAACTCGTATATATGACTTGCCCTGACGGTCGAGAAACTGCTATTTTCCACTAGTGGCCGTCTAATTAGACTAGTCATGCTGTTGTTGCCTTGAAAGGCACACATTACTCGTCAAAACTCGCTAATTATGTAGTCTCAAGCCGAGGTTATTTTTTATTTATTAAACTCTCTCCAGGGTCGGCTTTCTTTCAAATGCTGGTGTTCTTGGCATACAGACAACAAGTATGATCCATGCTTCAAAAAAAAAAAGTATGATCCAAATTCCATCATCCATGCACGATATTTTCTAATGTAACTTTTTATGTAACTTTTAATTACCTGTTCGAACAGAATTAGGCAGACTAAGGCAAAAAAACACACTAATATAAATCATTAAATAATAAATAAAGATCAATCAAAGCAAGAACACAAAAAAATTACTTTAATTAACTATTTTTTGTGATCAAAAAATTACCATCGATCAAAAAAGTTCACAATGTGAAAAAAAGAGGTGGTTAACCATGCAAAATTTGAGGATTAATTAGACCAAGTTTTGCGTTTGTAAACAACTTATCAGAAAAGTTAGGTTGCTCACCTCTCCCGTGCTTCATATGTTTTGGTGGAGATTACGTAAAAAAGTATATAAGACCAGAGCAGGTTCTGAGGGTGTGCAGAGTGTGCGACGCACAGGGCCCGGCTATGTGTTTAGGCTTTTTGGTAGTATTTCATGTAGGGCCTTGGCTCGGCTTTCTGTCTTATGTTTTAAGCGTAAAAAGATAAAGAAAAAATATATCAGAGGGATTCGAAACCTTGACTTGACCATTGGTGCTTCAAATAAGAGAAAACCACTTGGCTGCCAATTAGGTGGAGCTGTCTACGGTTAATCGATCAATATATAACTGGAAAGGCTTTATAGAGCGCCTCCTCTTTCTATCTCTTTTTCTATTCACCATGATTGTTTTATTGATATATAGAATATGTATGTGCTACATTTAAATGTAAAATTTCTATTTTCGTATGTTAAAACTAACCATAAAATTTTAATTTAACGTACAATTCAATTCTTCATAATGTAAAATGAGTCTTTCAACTTTTTCTACTCATATTTTTATTTTTCTTAGTTGTTAATAACAAATCATGTTTTTTAATTGTGTACTACATTATGTGAGGATTTTTTTTTAACCAAACAAAAGGCCCTACGATTAAGGTCCTACTAGACTCAGGATCGGCTCTGTATAAGACCCCCACCATACATCTCTTATGGAGCTGTATAAGTTTTTCTTGTCTCCAATGAAATTGCACAAATACACAAGACGCAGGCTCAGGCTCTCCCAAGGCTACAATCAGTTACAGGTACTTATTTCATTTTCTTACATTTAATCTTTCCCTGAGGTTTTATTCCGAAGTCTATTTTAGTTTCTCATATTTAATCTTTCCGTTTATTACCAAGTCCTAATGGTTCGTTAACCATTATGTTAACGTATTTGTTGTATTAATGTCAGAACTCAAGATATGCTGCTTTGCTTTGGGATGTTGGTGAAAACTAAAACTTGTAATCAGCTTTATGGATGTTTTCTACGTAACTTGCACGGAAAAATCAAGGAGATGACATTGGCAGTGTTTGTGATTTAATTTTCTACAAGGTCCTTTACGCCAGAAAATGTACGGGCTGGTTCAATTATGTGGTTTCGCGCGTAAGCATTGCCTTCTCTGCACACTCTCCAGCCAACGGGATGCCGGAAACGACTGGCTACTCAACAAATGAGTCCTCAATTTTGGATGAGAGAACCAGATGTACAAGTTCTCTTATATGGATCTTTTTTCTTACAATCATAATAAATCATACTAACACAGTTGGATATATATACAATAAGCATCAAAAATAAGCTGAATGAAACAATATTGGAACAAGATGAAGAGGTATCTTCCTATTAACCGTGATTCCAAAACCTTCAGTCATGTCTAGTTCCTCGCAGTTAGCACCCCCAGGCAATTCCCAATTGAACTGGTACAAGAGGTTGGCAAGAAGAAACTCCACAACTGCAAGGCCAAATGCCATTCCAGGACACCCTCTTCTTCCAGACCCAAATGTGATGAATTGAAAATCCTGACCCTTGAAATCCACAGGGTTGTTTATGAATCTCTCAGGACAGAATTCCTCTGGTTTATCCCACAAATTGGGGTCTCTTTGTATCTCCCAGGCATTAATGAAAACTCCAGTATTTTTTGGGATATCATAATCTCCAATTTTAGCAGCGGCAGTGGAAACTCTTCCAACCAACGACGGTAAAGGAGGATGTAGCCGTAAACTTTCTTTGACGATACATTTCAAGTACTCCATTTGATTAATGTCTTGCTCTTCCACTTTCATTTTGTTACCAACCACTCTTCTTACCTCTTCTTGTGCTTTCTTCATTAGCCTTGGATTCTTTATAAGCTCTGCCATAGACCACTCAATGGCAGTCGCAGTGGTATCACTCCCACCAACAAACATGTCCATTATAATCCCCTTGATATTATCTCTGGACAAATTAAGATTATCTTCTTCAGCATGGAGAAGAAGCAAATCAATGAAGTTCATCTTGTCATCTCTGCAGCCGTGTTCCTCGGAACTAAGATGGTCGTCAATGACTCGATTAAAGAAAGTATCTAATTCTTGAGATGTTATCTTAAGCTTCCCCTGTAATCCATTTAGAACATCTACCCATTTTAGGAATGGAAAAAAATCTTCAAAGCAAATAGATTCCATCAATGTCGTCGCTTTCTTAATCAACCTACCAAAACTATCTACATAATCTTTGTTAAAATTGTCCCCAAGTGAACACCTAAAGATAATTGTATTCAACGTTGTGAACAAAATCTCTGTCAAATTAATCGACATACCTGGCTCACTAGCTGCACAATTTATCCTCTCCATTACTCTAAGCACTTCTTCTTCTCTTACGAACTGAAACGATTGAATCCTTTTGTTGCTCAGCAATTCAAGAACACAGAATTTTCTGACCTTCCTCCAATAATCACCATACGGAGCTAAAACTAAATCATTTCCACCACAGAAGATAACTTTAGCAGCTTTTATACTGAATCTACTAGAGAAAACAAGATCATTTGTTTTTAAAATTTGAGTTGCCATCTCTGCTGATGAAACTACAAGTATGGGTTTTGTACCCAGATTTAAGAGCATCAGTGGACCATACTTTTTAGATAGATTGCAAAAAGATTGGTGAATCATGGGGCTTATCTGATGAATGTTTCCGATGATTGGTAACTTGGGTGGAGAAGGTGGTAGATTGAGCTTGGATCCATCATCATCAGATCTCCTCCTGAGCTTACTCAACAGATAGAAAATAGCAGAGAATAAGAGAATTGTAAAGATAGAGAGTGAGATTGGGAGAAGCATGATTTGATCTTGTTCAAACAGTTGTTGCAGGGGTGATGAACAGAACGGTCTTCTACTTCTAGATCTAATTGTACAGAATTTCTTTAGTCAACTATGAGTCACTAGGGGGATAAGGCCGCCATATTATTATACAGTTAGTTGACAGTTGTTGTCCTTTTCTTTTCTTTTCTTTTATTATCTACCATTATTGAGTGGAAGCTTCCTTTTGCCAATTCAGGAATCGAATCCCTCCAAGGTTTTGAGTCTTCTGACAAAGCCAAACTCCAGACCGTAGAAAAAAAATATTGATTTACTTGTTAGAAGTTAGAACTTCACAACTCCAGTTACACCCTACCAGCTCCTTAACTCTCGTTTTATACAAGGTCAAACTGACAGAAAACCTGGAGGACCTGCTGTTCCAAGTTCTAACCCCTCTTGTACATGATCCAAATGTAGCGCATGAAGCCACTGATTAAAACTCTATCGTCTCATCAGTGTAGGGTAGATGCGCAATAACAAAAGCCATTCTCCCCCAGTAGGAAACCCTTAATCAGATTAAGTCCTAGAGCTCTATCTAAGGATCTTGAAAGACCTTCCATTAATTTATATATGGAACAGCACTAGAGTCAATGGATCCCTTTGGGGAATGCCCAGGAGGATTAAAATGCACCAATAGCAGACCCATTAATAAGGACTCGGAATTGAACTAAACTTAAGCAGAACCATATCCATCTACGCCACTTTAATCCAAAAACCATGCGCTGAAGAACATAGTCAAATACGATCAAAAGCTTTCTCCATGTCCACTTTACATACGATACCTGGGCGACCAATTCTCGTTTGGGAATCAATCAATTCATAGGTGCTACTGACAAAAGGTGTCTAATAGGACTGTGCAATGTAATTTATTCATAATGGCACTTGAGGATAGTTATTTATGAATTTGGCGCCTTTTTCAAATAGCATTTCTGGTGCATTCCGGCTTAAATAGAAAGAGTAACAATATTGGTCATACAAAAACCATTCTGGAAACTGATTATTTCAGCTTAGTCGAAGCTATCAGAGGAGGCAGTTCGAGTATTCACTATAGGGGCATTATTGAAGATATTTTATTTGTTTTAACCTCTTTTAGATAAGTGGATCTGTAACCACCTTAATTGGTTAGGAAATAGATGCGCTCATACATTAGCTAGTTATGCATTTATGCAAGATGTAAGGGAGTCACTTCTCACTAGCTAGTTATTCACTATAGGTCAATTTTTATGGCAAGTCTTTTCTTATCTGACTCTACCAGTTCTTAATCATCAATGACATTTCTTTTTGAATCAAACAAATATATATATATATATATATATTTTGCAGATAATCTTAGCAAGAAAAAGCTAACGAGTGCACGCAAAGTAGAGTTGAATTAAGCTCTACTATATAAACAAAAACGATACAAATGAGAAACATTATAAGAGGTGTAGGCTTTAAACTTGGAGAACAAGCGCTAAATTGTTTCATAATATATAGCGAAAGAAGTGCTATGGAAACAAACTGTTCAGTATATGTATGAAAAATCAAAACTAACCTATGCTAGTAACTCATTTCTGTACATATATATCTATACAAATTAGCTGCAGTCGACCTTAATTTAGAACGTTTTCCCCACATAAGTACCCGATTTAGGTGAAACTAGACTTTCTACATAACTCTCCTCTTTATTTCTTGTACTTCTCTCACTCTGGCCATTCAAGAATCTTGATTTTTCCTTCTTTGGGTCATATAAAATAAATTTCTCATAACCAATCATCAAAAGCTTACCATTTTCTAAAGAACATACAAACCTAGAATATGGATTTAAGCAGGGAAATGTTTGTCGGGTAATCAAGAACTGTTTAGTCCAAGATACTCCGTATTCTAGCATCACCCATATCTCAGCGTGGGTACGATTGTTGTTAACAAGAAATAAACAAAGATTGTCACCGAACACTTCCAAACTTCTACCGTTAGGATGCGCAGGATTATGTTCTGGTAATGGGATATCCACGATTCTCTCAGTGCTAATTTCGAATGACACTATAACTTCCATGGAGGTTTCTTGGGAAGTTTTAGTACCAATCCAATGAAGAGCTCCTTTGAATAGCAAGCAGAAGTATTCTTGTAGTCACAAGGAAAAGAGTATGAGACTGCCGATTGAATAATGTTCCAAGAATCTAATCCTAGTAGATACACTTGAATCTCAAAGCTACCTGTTTCTGTATTCTTGCCAATTCTTAATAGCTTGTAAGTGTCAATGTTGGGATCATAACCGAACCCATGCCTCGTAAAATCATACAAATAAAAAAGTGGTACTGAAATTTCCTTATATTCTCTAGTCAATGGGTTCCAAACACAAATGCAATACTTACAAGGATCATCCTTTCCAGAACTATAAAAACCTAAGCATATCAAGCCATTGCAAGACCCCAATATTTCAACAAAATTAATGTTTACAAATCTGTTAAATAATGGCAATGGTGATGATGATATGGAATCATATTCTATGGAGTATATGGAATACTTCTTCCCAGTTAAGCATATGAGTTTATGATTGTTCTTATTTTGGATCGTATAATTGAGGTGATTCTTAATAAAATCAGGGCTACAGAGAAGGTTATACCAAAGCTTGCATACGCACCTACAAATCGAGATAGATTTCAGTGGTGACTTCATGAAGATATCTACTTGAATCTCTATCGGAAGGCTTGACATACTTGCAACTGCTCCAAGAATTATCTTCATCACCGAGAATATGGTTGAGATCGCAAAACTGAACGCTCAAAAGGGATGAAAAGGGTTCAACGATTTGTGTTTTAGATAATCTATACCTTGCTAGGGTTTTGAGTTTTGGCGTTAAAGAGGAGAGGAAAAACGAATAAAAATTTAGAACCCTGTTTTAGGGCATACGTAAAACTTTCAGGGCATACAAAACAATAGTCCCATCTTGGGTGACCTTATAAGGGGTACCCTATGGGTAGTTCAATTATCTATATACCCTTAATACAAAAATCTAAAATCAGTTTTATAAAAAATCAAAATCAGTTTCCCTTAACATCTCTTCTTCTTCCTCTTCTAGCCGAACTCTTCCCCTCCCGCGAATTTTTTTTTTTCCATCACCGTGATTAATTGCCGATTCGTAAAAATTTGATCGTCGATTAAACTCAACTACATAATGACTCGTACAAAGAAAAGCAGGGACTAGAAAAACCAAATCGTCTTCTAATCCATCAATTGAAGAAGAAGAACCAATTGAAGATGAAGGTGTAGAAACTGAAAATCAACCACCAATTGAACCAAAAATTGAACCAACTGCATCTCCAACTCCGGAAATGAGGATAAGAAAGTAAGTTTTACAAACCCAATCTCCTATTTGATGTTTTTAATCGATTAAATGACGGTTACGGTGTTGGGTTCGGCTCAAAATTGAGTTGCGTTTTTAGCCGAACTGTTCTTCACAAAAGCTTCCTGTAAGTGTATATGAACAGTTCGGCATGCAATTTCATGAAATTTCAAGTCGAACCTAGTCACAGATAGAGATGCATAGGGCTTCGGCATATTCGATAATAATAAATTGTGCCGAACCTAGTACATTTATAAGGTTCGGCTCGTACGATATTCACAATATATGCCGAACCACTAAAAATTCTGAACCCAACAATTCTCTGGAATATATATGATAATGTTCGGCTTGTATTCCACTTATGTAAAAAGCCGAACCATGTATTTCCAAAAGGTTTGGCACTTACGATATTCACCAAATAAGCCGAACCTTTAACATTTTTTCTTCCAAAACTCTCAGGAGTAGGTTCGGCTCTTTATGACACTTTAAAACAAGCCGAACTAGGGTCTAGCAAATAGGAGAGAAGTAACAAAATAAAGGTTCGGCGGCTAACCATAACACTTTCAGCTAGCCGAACTGTTCATCATTTGTCAATAACCAGGTGGGTCCGGCTGATAAATTTAAGCCGAGCATATTCTTGGTTCGTCGAACCATAATGAAAAATTACAAATTTTTGATGATTTCAAGCTACAAAGTGAGATTAAACATAAGATAGAAGTGTACCTGTGTATTAAAAGCATTGGGTTCTTCTTCTCCGAAAAAATTTTTCCTCAAAATTTTTCATCTACACAAATTTATAACTAAATTATCTTAATCAATAATCAGTAATCAAGATTATTAATAACTAATCATTAGTATTAACACTAATCCTAAAAGGGCAGATTTTCCATTACTAAAAATATTTGGTTAAGGGGTTATTGATTTTGATATTTACGACCAGTTTTTTCTTTATTCAGTATGCCCTGAAAGTTTTACGTATGCTCTAAAACAGGGTTCGAAATTTATGTCAACTGATTTTTTTTGTTTTTCTAAAAACGGCATAGCTGGGCCTAATTCTTTAAGAGCAGACCCAGCCTGTTGGACCTACTCTACTACTGATCCAACTGCCATCCCATTAACCAAATCCAACCTCAGCCCGTAGTAAAAGAAATAACAAAAATTATGTTAACTATTAATTTGAAATATAGAACCTAAAAAAATCCATTATATTTAGGGCTGTGCTGTCCCGCGCGGCTTCGCATAACTCATTTATAAGCTAGCGGGGTTGTTGGATCCTATTAGTGTTTTAAAAGAAAGTAGGATTAAAGTACAGCTGTAAACATTATTATAAATACAACCAAATCCTTCAATTTATTTTATATTTATTGTTAAGTCCAGTGTCTAAGTTATCTTCTTCCCTCTATCTCCAATTTGCAAGTTTTCTTTTTTTTTTTTTTTTTTTTTTTTTTTGGTTTTTACACAATCCACAGGGTTTAAGGAAAGCCATGAACCTTACAAACTAAAACAAAGAAAACCAAAAAAAGAAAAAACTACTGCTTATAGTAGATCTTGCGACTACTATCCTCTTCAACTATTTTAACCAACTTACTGTCAAAACTAGAGGGATGCACTTCAACAAAATCCTCACTAGGGTGAATGCTAGCAAGGTGATCAGCTGCCCTATTAGTCTCCCTGTACACATGAGAATATCTAATGGAATCAAAAATCTGTTCTAAATGAGCTATCCTTCTCCAAATATGCAGCACACTCCAAGCAGGTACAGCTTTGCTATCAGAAAGCAATTTATACACCACCAGGGAATCAGTACAAATATGCAGTCTCTTATGTCTTTTAAACTTTGCTAGATTCAGTCCCAACTCTACCCCATGCAACTCATGAGCCACAATAGTAGCTGGAACAGAACCACCACAGGCAGCAGATAGAGTAGTACCCAAATTGTCCCTAATTATAGCACCACAACCTCCTGAGTCATCCTTCCTAGACACATCTATATTTCTCATAACTTCATCAGCTGATGGAAACAACCAGGAACAAGCAATGACATGAGGAATTTTAAAACTGCACATAATCCCCCAATCATCCAGCAACCTCCTAAGCTGAGGTTTATCCAACTAATAATCAAAGAACTCACCCCATCTGCACTCATACTCTGGTTAGTAAATACTCTTCTGTTCATTTCCTTCCAAATATAATAGACAAATCTGGTCAAGCAAAGCTTTCTCAGAGTAGCTACAACACCATCACCTGTAAACTCAACTAGACACCAATGAAGCTCAGCCTCCCAAGTGCTATGTGGAACCCTTAAACAACCCAATTTTAAAAGTAAACCACTCCAGATAGAATTAGAATAAGGGAAGCTCAAGAATAAGTGGTTTTCATCCTCAGAACCACTGTCACAGAAAAGACACATATTACTTTCAATAAGTCCCCACCTCTTCAGTTTTGCTATAGTTTTTAATTTCCTCAAGCAGGCCAACCAAGCAATAAAACAGTGTCTTGGAATTCTATGTTTGAACCAAAGGAGTTTATGCAAAGGAAATTCCACTCTAGGACCACACAAAGCAGTATAGATTTGTTTCATAGAGAACTCCCCAGTAATGTTAGCTTTCCAAATAAGTAAGTCCTTGTCTCTAACATCAAATTCCACTGCTTGCATAAGAGAGGAAGTTGTGCAGTTATCACCGTGAGAG
This sequence comes from Papaver atlanticum, assembly GCA_023531105.1. Taxonomy (NCBI): domain Eukaryota; kingdom Viridiplantae; phylum Streptophyta; class Magnoliopsida; order Ranunculales; family Papaveraceae; genus Papaver; species Papaver atlanticum. The sequence continues at coordinate 35,968 of JAJJMB010006950.1, read as the reverse complement.
TACATAGGAAAATTCCAAAGCCCATCATCCATAAATCTATTCATTTGTATCTGTGGATCAGGACAAATATCCTGACAGCATTCCTCAGGAATCCATTCACAAACTCTGCCATTTGGGTGCCAGAATCCATAGAATAAGCTAGTATTCTCACCATTTCCAAGACAAACTCCCATAAATTTCTTAGCAAACCTTCTACAGTCAAGAATCCTCCTCCGGCTCCAAGAGCAATCCTTTGGCATGGGTAGAGACCAGAAATCTTTCTCTTTAACTAGGTTAGCATTAATCCATTGAGTCCATATGGTTTCCTTCCCAGAAGAGATATCCCAAATATGTCTAAGATTTGCAGTAATATTTGTAAGCTCCAAATCTCTAACTCCAAGGCCCCCATTTTTCTCAGAAGTACAAATATGATGCTTTTTACCTAGATCAGATCCTGACCATAAAAATCTTTTAAAAATAGTATTTATCTCTTTTATCACCCTCATAGGCAAGACAAAGCAAGATAACCAAAAGTAGACCATTCCACTAAGAACATGTCTTATCAACATAAGCCTACCAGCAAAAGCCAAATGCCTGCCCTTCCAAGGTTCAACCCTCTTAGTGACCATCTCAATGAGAGGTAAATAATCATTATAAGAAAGCTTGGTACAAATCAGTGGGACACCTAAATATCTAACTTGTAAGGATCCCCTAGAGCAGTTTAGGCTAGCAATAATGCCCTTTAGAGTATCCTCCCCCACAATAGAAGAATAAAGAGAGGTCTTCTCAAAATTAATCACCAAGCCTGAGAATTTAATGAAATCCAATAAGACCTTCCCAAGCACCTTAGCAGCTGATATATTACCTTTAAAAAACACCAAAGCATCATCTGCAAAACAGAGATGAGTGAGTTGAGTAAGCTTGCACTTGGGATGAAGGCCAAAGGAACCAGAAGTAACTTGTTTCTTCAGCAAGACACTCAAAACCTCCATAACCATGACAAAGAGATAAGGGGACATAGGGCAGCCTTGTCTAATTACCCTTTTAGCCCCAAAGAAACCAAAGGGTGAACAATTAACTGGAACAATTTTTTTTGAAGAAGAGAGACATTCAAGGATCCAGTTAACAAATAACTCAGGAAAACCAAACTTCTTCATAACAGCACTGATTGACTCCCAACTAACAGTATCATAAGCCTTCTGGAGATCAATTTTCAGAGAGCATCTTGGCGTACCCATAGATTTGTGATAATTCCTTATAATCTCATGAGCAAGAAGGATGTTATATTGGATGGATCTGCCTGAGATAAAAGCAGACTGATTGGAGCTCACTAATCCCTTTAAAACAAACTTCATTCTGGAAGAAATGATCTTGGTAATGCACTTATAAAGGACATTGCAACAAGAAATTGGTCTAAAATCAACAATAGAAGAGGGATTTTCACACTTAGCAACTAAAGTGATGAAAGTACTATTTACCTCTTTCGGTAATTTACCAGACTTGAAAAAATTCTTAATGGCAGCCACAAAGTCATCACCCACAACAGACCAAGCAGATTTAAAGAAGAAACTATTATAACCATCAGGACCAGGAGCCTTTGAAGAATGAATATAAGCAAGGTCCTCCACAATTTCATCTCTAGTAACATGCCTAGTTAAAGTACAAGCATCCTCATGAGAAACTAACCTCTCAAAATGCAAATCATCAAGGATATCCAAAGGAGAGTCAAAAGGAGCTACATTAAACAGAGAGCTAAAGAAATCAACACACTCAGCACCAATATCTCTATCATCCTCCAACCTGATATCATCTCTAGAGTTAAGAATAAGGATATTATTCCTGGATCTTGTTTCTCTTCAGCTGGAATGAAAAAATCTAGTATTAGAATCACCTACCTCCATCCATTTTACTTTAGATTTTTCTTTGGCCAAGGATTCTTCATATCTAGCAAGCTTAGCATAAAAATTAACATCTTCCTTTTCTCTTTTAGCAATATCTCTATTAAAAGGATGAACTTGTAATTGCATTTGGAGATCTTGCATATTAACCTGAGCAGCAGCCACCTGGTCAGAAAGCCTTTTAAACCTTTCATTCTTCCAATCTCCCAAAACTTTCTTTAACTTCTTAAGTTTAGTCACCATAACTACCATAGGATTTCCATGAACAGGTTGCTTCCAAACACTCCTCACAAAATCCAAAAAATCAAGCTCCTCAGCCCAAAAACTACAAAATCTATAAGGAGGGGGGCCATGATATCTACCTTCAAAAATGCTCACAACCGCAGGACTGTGATCTGATATACCAGGCATAAGAAATTCAGCTCCAGATTCAGCATAAGATTCAATCCACTCCAAATTAACCATCACCATATCAATCTTTGAAGCAAGCCTAGTATCATCCTCATTCTTGTTACTCCAAGTATAAAACAACCACTGTACCTTAAGTCAAAGAGATGAGCATCTTGAGTACAATCCCAAAAAACAGAATAATGAGCAGGGGTAATCTCAGCACCACCAATCTTGTCTTTAACTTCAAGAATGGAGTTAAAGTCCCCCAACACCATCCAAGGTTTACTATTAACAACACCAAAAACTTTCAACTCATCCCATAGAATTCTTCTTTGAATAATATCATTACTCCCATACACAAAGGTAACCACAAAATTTTTATTCTGAAAAGTAGTAACATCTAGAAAAATAGCTTGAGCAGACATATGAAGAACACTAACAGCTCAACATTCCAACCTACCCAAATTCTCCCAAAGGAATCTTGAGAATAATTATCCACAAACTGCCAAGAATCACATATTCTATGCCTTATTCTATCTTTATTAACTTGTTGAAAATGAGTTTCAACAATACCAACCATAACTAGCTTATTAGTTCTAATGAAATTATTAACTTCACTTTGTTTTAAAGGGTCATTAAGACTCCTTATATTCTAACAACCAACCTTAATCATAATAAAAGAGAAGGGTTTGGTTTCTTCACCTTTGCAGATTTCTTTTCTGCAGCCTTAACATTCAACATGTTTTTTCCTTGAATAGAGGACTTTGGCAGGAAACAAGCTTTAGCACCATCATTCTCCTTTTGACCCTCATCCAGCTTTTCTACTTGATTTATGACAAAGCCATTCATAGTATCTCCTATTTCCTTATTACCCAAAGAAGCCTCTGAAAGCAAACCAAGGGGCTGAGAATAAACTTTACTGCCTCCAGCAGTATCACTACTCCCAACAAGAAACAAACTATGAGTATCCTTAGTGGTAGTAGTCATAACCACCTCCATAAACTCACCAGTCCCTTGCTCAGTTAATTGATGAAACTTATTATTCATAGTAATAGGAACTTCCACCATATTTGAAGTACCACTACTAGAAGCCCCATCCAGTCCAGCAGTACCACTCTTTTGTTGACTTGAATTTTTACCCCTACCTCTCTTCAAACTCTTAACCACCCACCCTTCATTTCCACCAGCAAGCTTATCCTTTTCCTTACTAGCCTAAGCTATTTTCTTTGCAGCAGCAGCTTCAGCAGCCACTTTAACTGCAGTAGCAGTAGCAATTGCAGTAGCCACAACACATTTCTCAGTCTAATGTCCAAAAACAGCACAATGAGAACACCTTAAAGGTTTCCAAGGATACTCAACAGGAACCTTAATTTTAGTGTTCCCAACCTTAGCATCAATATGACTTGGTAAATCAGAATCAATACTCACTTCTACACAAATTCTTGCATAAGTCATTCTAGACCTAATAGCAGTCTGCTTATCCAATAAAAGAGGAACTCCAATAAAACTAGCCAACTTACCTAGACCTTTAGCATTCCATAAATGTAGAGGAACATTCCTCAAATTGAACCAAATATGAATTGTTTTCAGCTCAACCAACTCCTGCTCAATCAACAATTACCAGGGTCTAACAACAAAAGGTTGATTAGTAATGAACAAACAGCCATGCTCCAAATCCGCAGCTCTATTTTCAGTTGAATCAAACTCAAACACAAACACTGTATCTCCATGAAGCGTCATCTTCATTTCGCCTTTGAGATTACCAGAAGCCCTATTTGTAGAAAAGCCAGATAAACCCAATCTGGAAGATTCACCATCATCCCCATGTAAATGAGACTCAAATCTCGGATCCATCGAACCACCCATAATAAACAGAATACAAGAAACAAAGAGAGAATCAAGAAAACGAACCAACACCAATCATTGAACTCGGAAAAGTAAAGAAAAATCAAAATCCCATAAGAAAACCACCCAGATTTTGAAGAAAATGGAACTTGACCAGAGTCAACATCGCACGAAAAATCGCCTCTTTACACCCTTCCAGTTGTCACATCTTAAGTTTAGTGTTGTTACCTTATGGTATATGAAACGAATTTGAGATCATATTTACTTATCAGATTTACTTCGGTACTTGGTGAGACAGTTTGAAAATTCTTTGATCACGGAACGAGCACAATCTTTTCATCCTCAACGTTGAGTTGCTATTTTATTGTACTGATCAACATATAATATTTCATTTTTGGCCAAGCAATAGTTTCGATGAATCTTAAGTTGATTATTCACTGTATTATATTTTAATATGTGAAATTGAATTTGGGTTTACATCTTTGATCGGATTGAAATTCTGACCCACCCTTGTTGAACTTAATAACTTAGAATCTAGAACTCAACACAAACCTTCTTGTTTTATGTCTGGTTTAAGACGTCAAATGGATAATTAAACAGAAAAACAATAGATGTAAAGTTACTATCCATAATCATTTTAGAAAAATAAGAGACATAGACTTGATTCGCTTTTGTCTAGTGATATGGGATTAGTCGAGCAAAAATAGTGACAAGGTTTTGAGATTTTCTCACCATTAATAATCAAAGGATCTTGTAAACGAAATATTGAATTCTATAAGTGTTGTTTTAATTTTATTAAATTAAAAGGAGGGCGTGTTTGAAAAAATATTTACTGACAGTTGTCTATTCATCATCAACGGCTGAAAATTGAGAAAGATTACTATCCAACGGCTTGAGCGCGCTAGCTTATATATCTTACCCGCACTGCCGCGCGTGAGAGCATTTGCCTTATATTTATAGTTTAGATCAAATCAAGCTCAAGAGTGAAATTGAATGAACGGCAGCTAACTACCATGACCCAAGCCTACATGAACCAATCCATAGGCTAATGTAAGGTGCGAACTATATTACCATGTATGAAAAACGTACATTGGTACGTACTAGTTACTCTGTTGCCCCTGTGCAGTGAACCATGGAGCTAAATGTCCTACTGTGATTTGGGTGATTGACACAAGCTAGCTTAGCTTGTGTCTTCAAGATTTCGGTTTCCTACCAAGAAGCATGGGGCATTTTACATATCTCCAAGATTTAGGTTGTTAGTCTGTTTATACAGTCAAATCTCGCGAGAATTCAACTCAAGCTGCATTTTATGGTTTGACTAAAAGTTAAAAATTATAATAATTTTGAACATCCCCATGGTTCTTCGATATCAATAGTCATGCATGCGCAACACACCCAATATCGTCTCCTGCAAATGGTGCAAAAACTGCCACAATATTCAAGAATATTCTTAATGCAGTTCTACTGGTGGTACATGGTTACTAAAAATTCAAGAATAAATAATCGCATAGATTAATTTCTTGGTGTATTGGTCACTACAAATAGAATAGAGTTTATCTCAATCCCATAAACAAATAGGATGAAACATTATACGAGGTGCCGGCTTGGAATTTGGATAAAAAGTGCAAAACTGTCTCTAATATACAGCAAAAAGAGGTGCTACAATAAACACACCAAACAAAGATGATCCAAACCTTCATTCAATGTGTTTTACCGTAACTACCCGAGTTAGGTGAAACAAGACTCTCCACATAACTCACTGCTTTTCTTATTGTTGTCCCTGTCTGGACAGAACAATGCCTTTCATTTTAGATTGCGTAAGTTCAAATTTATAATTTCTCCTTAAACATTGACCTTGAACTCAATTAAATGCAATAGAAAAAGAACACTATACCGAAAAAGAATTAGGGCAATTTTGTTAGTGTAGTAAGTATGAGGTGGAGTGCGGGACAATGCTATTCTTCGATGGAATCGAATATATAAAAGTTGATGAAATGAATAATCTAGCAAATAACACAAGCATTTGGATTTTCTTCAGCACTTTGAGCACAGTAATGGTCATTTGAGGATTATAGGCTCTATAAGCATTAGAAAAATCAACTATTTGACCACTATACTCTGGCTCTTCTTTCTTCTTTTCTGGTTCTTTTGCTGGCCCAACAAATTGCATGGCAATGTCTTCTTACTTTACGTACGACCACAACTGCATCAACAACTCCAATTACTGTTAATTTCTTGCCATTTATATCCACTGATACTGAACTAACCCCTGGGAGACCAGAAACTGATTTCATGGTTTTTTGTTTGCACCTGTCGTTGTGTAATTCGAGTTCCGCTATAATTTTCTGTTCAAAAACATTAAAAAAAGAAAGAAAACAGATTAATATTTGATTACCGATTCAATTACCAAATTTAAGATAAGCAAGTGGAGTATCCTCTTACCTGCATTGTTATTGTCTTATAATTGGATAAGTACTGATCTTACGATACTTAAGTTTAGTAGTACCGACGAAGTTTAAGGGAGCAAATTGAGTGAGTGAGAATTGTAAAGAGAGAATATGAGAAACAAGAGAAAGTTGTAGCGAGGAAGGTGAAGGAGGTAGGATTGATTGATGCGAAATAAGATATGGAGAGTTGAGTTTATATAAGCTTTTAAAATGTTTCGAAGAAGGAACCTGTATAGTGGACAGCACTACACAAACCATTAAGAGTTTAACGCTAAGTTCATTTAAAAAAAAAAGAGTTTAAGGAGACATTACTCTCCCACGTTTGTTCTTACATTTATGCTATTTCACTTTAGAGGTGCTAGTGCTGTGTGCTACGCGCAAGATCAATTTTTTTAACATATCGAGTTCAAAAGACTAGTCAATAGTTTGTTAGATATATGTCTACCCACCTTGTTAACCGCGGCATTTAGTCTGCTTAAATTATAGCGATTCATTGGTACTTTGGACTGATGCCTTCTCCTATTTTAATTCGAACAATTTGTACATCATGCACTTTTAATTCAAATTAAAGAATTGTTTTAGAAATCAGAGTTGATATTCTCCCTCAAAATATCCTAATTCGCACAACGTTCAGTAGGAGAACAAAAGTTTATTAGCTTTAACAAAAAGAACTTGAGAAAAGATGGGCACTTTTTTTTTTTTTTTTTGTTATTTTTTCTTCTTTTTTGTAGCGATATCTTTTCTAGAATCACCTAGATTCAATTATGTAACCGAGTAACATAGAAAAGATGGTCACTTTTTTCATTTCTCTTTTGGGTTGTCTAGACAGTAATTAGTGGATGTTTGGTGCGTCTAATGGATGGGTGGTGCATGTTCTTGGCATCTCCAAGCGCACTTGTTGTGGTTTTAGCTTTACGCACCTCTAAAGCTTCTTGAGGTATACTATTGTTCTATGTGTAAAAGTCAAATTTCAGAAGGCCATGTATGAATTTGGTTCCTTCAGATTTCTAGCTCCAAGTTTTACTGGTTCAAATTTCTAGTGCGTTCATGCGTAATTAGAATGATGAACAATGCTAAATCACATCAATAATTAATCAGATAAAGTGCAGCCGAAACGTACACATTCTTGGATTGACTACAATACAAAATTATTGTTTTGTGCAGCACTCTACACATTGTAATATGTAGTCATACAAGGATCATAATAATATGTTGGGATAGGAGGATTATAAGCTCCATAACTATAAGCGAATTCAATTTTCTTTGGTTCTTTTTTCGGTTCTTCTTTCTTCTTCTCCGGTTCTTTGGCTGGACCAACTGAAACTATCGTCGTATGACAGTGTCTTCTTAGTTTCTTTACAATAAGTATTGCATCAACATCTCCGACCACTGTTAATTTCTTGTCTTTCATATCTATCGATACTGAATCAACACCTGAAATACCAGATACTGATTTCATGGCTTTCTGTTTGCATCTGTCGTCGTGTAAATCAAGAGACACTATAATTTTCTGTGACAAACACAAAATAGAACCGAATTAGCGATTCTGTAAGTGGCAAAGAAGACAAAAATCATCAAAAATGAGTTGAGAACTGATTAGTAATTAAGCAATTAGAGTATGTTACCTGCATATCGTTCTTCTGAAAATTGATCGAGTAATCTTAAACAAATGTTTTAGTTTTAGTAGTAGTGATTAGCGAAGCTGAATAGAACAAATTGAGTGAGACAGAGATGATGATAACTTCGGAGAGAATTTTGGTGAGTAAGGAGGTGAAGTTGGGTTGATGCCGAATGAGAGACCGATTTCAGTTTATAAAACAATGTTGTACAGTGGGCACTGCACTAAACCGTGTGATGATGTTTAACTTTTGAGGTGTTTCGTAGAAGGAGCTTCTTTCAAATGTTTGACAACGCTGCACAGACTCATTTAAGACGAGTGAGAGAGTCTGAGTGGACTAGCTATTTCATTTTTTTGCGTTGACTCGATTGTACTGCTACTACAACATCACGTTATCACTATACTTTGAACTCACATAATATCGTGTTGACTTTGACTAGACCCTGAATCAATAGACTCTGCAAGCTGGTTGCGAAGGGACAGACTATTAAATCCAAGGGTATACGAGAACCAATAATAGCAAGGCACGTAAATAAGAGATTTGTACATTTATTTTTCCCGCTTCCCACCTGCCAAACAGTTCTCGATCTCAGAAATTTCAATCCATGTTTTAGGCAACCCCGAGTCCGAGTGACAGACCCCGATATAGAATTTCATTGAAAGAATTAATTTAGGGAATTAGTCGTCGTGAACGGTATAAAAGAGGTAAAAACATCTAGTATTGAGGCAGATATAAGCTATCACTCGTAAGAAATTCTAGATGTTTAAGCACCTTGCGATTCTTCAGAACCCGGGGTGGATCTTACATTTTCGCCTTTTCTTACTCATCTTGTCTATATAATCAAGCTGTCCTCTTAATCAAGCTGTCCTCTTAATCGACTTTATCTAAATCAATCAAAATCATCTAGATATGACCATTTGTATTTCTGTCCCTTATTGATTTTCTTAAGGGAAAATTGGGAAAATGCCCTAATACGGGTGCAATGTTGGAAATCTGCCCCAACATTTAAAATTTTGGAAAAATGCCCAATTCCGTCAAAAATCCAGTTAAGTCACATGTGTGAGCTCACACACGCGCAAAAAAAGACAAATACATCCTTTAGAATTCAGAGTCTGGGATTCAAAATTCATGATTCAGGGTTTAGGGTTCAAGGTTTAAGGTTCAGGGGTGGCAGCGGCAGTTTTAGTGGTGGTTCTGACGGTGACGGTAACTTTACACATGTGACTTAACTGAGTTGGATGACTATATTAACGGAATAAGACATTTTTCCAACTATTTTTAACGTTGGGGCAGATTTCCAACATTGCACCCCGCATTGGTGCATTCTCCCAATTTTCCGTTTTCTTAAATATTCCTCGAGTCTTGACCCTGCTTAAATTTTACAATGTTTTTAATTTTGGGTTGGTGTCCCCTGCTTGCACCTTCACAGAGACAGAGTAAACGTAGGTAGTAGGGTGAACAACAATTTGCTCAGTGGGTGATCATGAAAACTAGTGTTAGCAGATCTTATGATTGTATGCATTTCCTTAGATAATCAAATCAAAAAGGAATCTCACAAAGGACGATACTTGGAATCATGTATTCTACTTACGGATTGTAGGTGTTTTCTTAGTTTTTTTCCTACTAATGGATTGTAGGGGTTTTCTTAGTTATGCTAAGAGCCTGAGTCGTGTTACCTAATCCAAGTTGTTCAAATTGAGGTTACTTAACTTACGTTCAACCATGCACCATTGAGTGCGGATGAAACCGTTATAATTAGGGAAAAGAGTTGAAATGCCCCAATTTGGGGGTGTCGTTTGCGAAAATGCCCATATTTTAAAAAAAAAGTTAAAATGCTCTGATCCGTTAGTTTTCCATCCAAGCTAGTTAAATGGTCAATTTTGCACACATGTGAACTCCCACATGTGAAAAAAGTCATTTTTAACCCTCTTTTTTTTAATTGATATTTTCTTCTTACAAAATAACAAACCCTTAATATTGCGACACGTGTCATATTGTCGCCACCACCACCGCCACCTCCACCACCACCGCCGCCGCCACCACCTCCGCCACCACCACCACCTATATCACCTCCACCACCAACGCTGCCGCCACCTCCACCACCACCACCGCCACAACCACCACCTTAACCATCACCTCCACCACAACCGCCGCCACTATCGCCACTGCCACCTCGACCACCACCACCTTAACCATCACCTCCACCGTCGCCACCACCACCGCCTCCACCACCACCACCTGTCCACCACCATCGCTCCCACCACTATCGTCACCACCGGAACCACCGCCGCCGCCACCACCACCACCGTCACCACCACCACAACCACCACCCCTGAACCCTGAAACCCTTAACTCTAACCCTGAACCCTAAAACCCTGAACCCTAACCCTGAACCCTAAAACCCTTAACCGTGAAGGGTTATTATTGTCTTTATTTCACATGTGTGCAAAATTCACTACTTAACTGGTTTGGATGGAAAATTTAACGGATTGGGGCATTTTATTTTATTTTTAAAATCCGGGACATTTCCGCAACCATGCCTCCCAAATTGGGGCATTTTGGCTATTTTTCCTTATAATTAAGTGTGTCATGTGACTCGTGTCATGTTAAGTTAAGGGTGTAAATGGGAAGCGTTCGGATATGGTTGGCATGCTCCCTCCCACTGTGGAGTAGGGGTTCGAACCCTGTAATTGCTGAAATCCACTCCAATTTAAGGAGTTTGGATGTGGTCTAGGGACCACTAGTCTAGGGCATCGGAAAAAAGGTATTTACAAGATATATACAAGTGTGCAGAGTACCAAAACTAAGAAAACAAAAGAAACTACATGATCATAAGATCCTCCCAATGATGTAAAAGTTGATTCATTGTAAAGTTCTTGAAAATATTTGTCGAACTACTCCAAAGGCATATGTCCATCTTAACAGCGTATTCCAATTCAGATTTTGATTTTGGTCTGCCCCCATGAACTCTTTTGTTACGCTCAGTCCAAAGTTGCCAGCAAATAGCATACGGCATAACTGCCATACTAGTTTAACCCTGTCTGAGCACCTGTCAATTCTCCAGCTTTGCATCAAAGTGTTGAAGTTATACGGCATTACCCATTCCATCTGAAGTACAGAAATAAAGAACTCCCAAAGATGCTTAACCCAGCTGCAATGAATAAAAAGGTGCTCCAAAGTCTCCACTTCAGTATTGCAGAAAAGACATAGATTAAAATTAATCTCAACCCTTCTGTGTTGCAGCATACTTCTAGTTGGAAGCGAATCGTGTAGAGAAGCCCAAAATAATAAAATAACTTTTGGTTGTACAAATTTGCAGGAGACAATCTTGTACCCATCCCAATCTGGTTCACAATCTGTTAATTTCCTATAAATAGCTTTAGCTGTGCAGTCGCCATCCAATGTATCATCTTCACCCTGAGTTAGAGTTACATTTCGAATATCAAATCTCAGCTCCAACAAATCTATCCTCTCTGTCGGATCCAACTCTCTAGAGAACTGAAAGCCCCAACCATCTTCAAAAAGCATTGCCACTGTATCAAATTTTTGCTTACTAATTTTATAGATTCTAGGATATTTATCTTTGAATATATTGCTTCCATTCCATCTGTCATTCCAAAAACGAATTCCAGTGCCTCCTTTTAGCTGTGTAGACACAGAATCAAAAAATACATCTTTGTTTTTTAAGATATCATACCACAAACTCTTGCCAATGGAATCATTAACCTGTAATGGCAGCATACAGTTCTCCTGTGCTTTTATTTTTTCACAGACTATTCGCCTCCACAATGCCGTCTTTTCTTTGCAATATCTCACATGCCACCGAGCTAACAAAGCTTTGTTAACAAGCATAAGCCTCCTAATACCCAATCCTCCCTTCTTCTTAGGTTTAGAAATGCCCTTCCAGGAAACCTAGCTCATCTTCCTCATATCATCATCTTCTCACCATAAGAACTTCCTCATGATTGTGTTTAACCTCTTTTCTACCCAAACTGGGAGAACATGCAACAACATAAAGTAAACTGCCAAGCTTTCAAGAGAGCTCCTAATCAAAACAATCCTTCCATCTTTATTCAAATATCTGCGTTTCCAAGGTTTCAACTTCTTCTGCATGCGATGAATGATAATCTCCCATATTAACGTACTTCTTCTACTCGCTCCGATAGGCATTCCTAAGTAAGTAACTGGTAGAAATTCAACCTTACACCCCAGTTCTGAAGACAGCACTGTCACTAGATCGTCTGCTCCAATACTGATCATCGAACTTTTCTCTAAATTCAACTTGAGACCCGTTAGAACTTCACAAAATAAAAGAACAATCAGGAGTCTTCGTACCTCAATCTCTGAAGCATCCAAAAAGATAACCATGTCATCTGCAAACTGTAAGTGTGACACTACAGTTCCACCCTCCACCACTTGAAAGCCACTGATTCTATTGTCCTCCACAACATCATTCAACAAAAGAGACAAAACTTCAACCACAAGGATAAAAAGAAAGGGTGATAAAGGATCGCCCTGTCGAATCCCTTTTGAAGGTTTGATCAAATTAGTCGCTTCTCCGTTAACTAGAATACAAAATTGTGCACCAGTCACACACCACTTCACCAATTGAATTCATTTATCTCCAAAGCCATTTTTCTTTAAAATAGAGAACAAAGAAGGCCAACTAATATTGTCGAAAGCTTTCTGCATGTCTATTTTACACATAATTCTAGGTTTCTTTTGTCTCAGTCTACTATCAATGCACTCATTGGAAATTAAAATTCCATCAAGAATGTGTTTATTCTTCACAAAGGCTCCTTGTGAGTTTGAGTTTAAACCAGGCATTACCACCTTAAGCCTTTCAGCCAACAACTTAGTTATAATCTTGTAGAAACTGCTAATTAAGCTTAATAGGAGAAAATCCTTGACAGTAGAAGAGTCCTCCTTCTTTGGAATCAACTTTAAGAAAGAAGTATTAATCCTCCAATCCAGTCTCCCTTTACTAAAAAATTCATTAACAACAGCCATGATGTCACCTTTCAAAATGTTCCAGCACACTTTGTAAAATTCTAAGTTGTAGCCGTTAGGTCCTGGAGCCTTGTTAACTCCACACATCTTAATTTCCTGAATAACCTCCTCCTCCTCAAACACTCTTTCTATCCACTGTTGTTGAACGATATCAATCCTCTTGAAATTCAAGTTGTCAAAAGTAGGAGAAACTGTAGTCCTGGCAGTGAACAAATCAGTATAAAAGTGATGTATTTCTTCTTTAAAACCTTTTACCTTTGCTCTCTGGTAAGCCATCCTTGCCCTTGTTATCTTGACAGCATTAAGATTCTTCAATAAAGCCGCTCTTTCATCACGTTGAGAAGTAGATAAAGCCGTACTCTCCTTTGCCATATTCAGAACTTTGATCTTCTCAGTTAAGTCTTCTTTTGTTTTCCTTACATTCCCAAAAGTTGTTTTGCTCCAATTCTTAGTGAAATACTTCAAGTTTTGAAGCTTCCTAAAAAGAACAAAACCTGGTGCTCCAGTGTAATCCAAAGAGTTCCACCAAACTTCTACCAATTTAACAAACTACGGGTGCTCCAGCCAATGATTTTCGATCTTGAAGCTTGAATTATTCCTAACGCAGGAAGTTAAATCCAAAAGCAAAGCATTGTGATCTGATATTGTTCTTACCAAAACCGTTTGTGTAGCATTACTAAACTGTGAGTCAAAAGAGGTACAGACCAGATACCTGTCAAGTCTACACAATAAAGGATCTTCATGCTTATTTCTCCAAGTATAAGACCCCCCATGTAAAGGTAAATCTATCAACTCCTGATCAGAGATAAAGTTATTGAGAAAATTCATATTTCTTAGCTCACCACCAGGTTTATTCCTTTCAGCATCACTTCTGATAGAGTTAACATCACCAACAAAACACCATGCTTTATTAGACCAGGCTCTAATCTCTTTCAGATCATTCCAAAAGAGTTCTCTCAAGTTAAAATCACAAGGAGAATATGCATTGGTCAAAATAAATTTAAAACCAGTGCCTCTAAATCTAAAGAGGCATGAGATTGAGTTATAACCCATTCTCTTATCCAGCAGCTCCAACTTAGTGTTATCCCATAAAGTAATGAGACCACCACTGTTCTCAACAATACCTTGAGAAGGAAGAAATTCCATTCCAAAGTCTGAGTCGAACCACAATTGTCTGACAAACCAAAAAGAAGGCGCATGCATCTTAGATTCCTGAATTGCACAAATTAAGCATCTATGTGCTTCTATCAAGTCTTTGACAGCTTTTTTTTTATCATAAGCGTTCAAACCACGAATGTTCCAGGATATTATTTTAGTTCCCATCAGACCTAACATTCTCCCCTGAATTAACTTCCTCCAACTCCTCCTCCTTTTCATTTGAAGAATTAGAGTTGTAGGAATCGCAGTTGTCTTGCACTTTCCTCCCATCAGCCAGTGCCTTATATCTATCTCTATATTTAAAAAGAATTTCCTCAATAACTTCTTTGGCTTGCTTCTCATCATTTGAATTTAAACCTCCCAATCTGGTGCATAACTCAAACACCAACTTTGAGGTAAAAAAGATAACCTCATTCGAATCAATGTTTGTGCCTTGGATTTCTCCAAGTTGGATCACAATTTTATCCTCCATCACCTTGAAAAGTTGTACCTGTTCAGCTGACTTTTGCTGAGTAGAAAATTGCGCACCAGTTTGAGAAGCTAGCACCATCCCATCATCCACCTGCACATTACTTTCATGCAAAACCATCCACTAGTCCAGAATGCGGAATTTAGGACAGGCCAAATCCGTCGTAAATCGATTTATAGACTAATACCGTCCGTTCTAAAGTCTGTCCTATTTTTGGTGTAATATTTATTATAGGACGGTTAGTATTTGTCTAAATTTAACGACAAATTTATTTTGTCCAAAAATAAACTAATGGATAGTGTCGAAATTCTATAATCAGATATTCAGCCTAATCTGGTTCAGGTGAGTCAGTTTCAGCCAAATCTGAGTCTACGAGAATGTATTTTTTCCCTTTTTTTTTCCTTATTGTATTTAGATTAATACTATAGATAGACAAGGCAATATATGAATAGATTCATTCTGTTAACATTAACTTTGAAATCAGTTAACAATTACTAACAACCCAAACATCTTTAAATTCAACAACAAAAGTTGCTTCATGTTCAAAACAGCAAAGAAGAAGAAAAAACAGTATGATTATGCACGTGCATGAGTTACTTATTGCTTTGACCATTCAATCGTCTCGCCGGGATCAATACCTTCAACTGTTCCATAGGGATATCGATAATTTCATCGATAAGGACTTCATAATTTCCATCATTTGGTGGCATACTAAAATTAACACGTCCAACTGCTTTGTTCTTTAAATTCCTCAAGAGGCATCCAGTTACTAGATTCTGTCCACCAGCAGTATGGGACCAAAGTTATTATACAGAGCTAAATTTATACAAACAAATATAAAAATCCAGGACACTAGTCTAGATACGAATGTAAAATCCAGAAAACAATATGGAATTTTTTAGCTGTATCAACATTAAATTAGCACCAAAACTACCAACTTAAGAAAGATGCTTGCATAAGTTATGATAGTCAATATTAAGGCATAGCACGAAGACCAGACAGCAAGGCAGATAATAAGACAATTTCCATGTAAGAATTTAAAACATAAACTCAAAATCAAACCATTAAGAAATAAGAAAGCAAGTTCAGACACACCTGGATGTTGTTTATTAGTTCTTGAGGATGCTCAACACGCAACCCAACCTGTCAATCAAATTTATAAGGGCACAAAGATATACGTTAACATCTTTTAGGAGTTCACCCGAGGCAGTGTCACCAAGGCATCTTCTTCACAATAAGTTTTCGTCTTTTATCATTTGAGGGTAATAGTATGCAAATAATGTATGATGGTACGAAGAAGATGCCATGGTAACATTGCATCAGGCTTGTCGGTAGAATTTGAGAGTAAAATAAAAATCCAGTGTCACATAACAAGGATGCAAAGTTTAGGGTTACTGAAAGAACTCACTGCAAAATCTTGGGAACCATGCACATATTACAAGGAACAAGCATTTCATAAACATCACTAGCAGAATTCCCTATGGCTAGAAAAACTGCATCATATCTCCAATTTTTGCTATCAGCATGCAATTCATTTGTTGCATCAGAAACTCTGACTTCGACAACCTATTCCTTTTCTACAAGCAGATCATCAACTCTTGTGCCAAACTTGATAGTAACCTATACATGGATTAAAACAATTATTTGCTACCTCCTAAGCCAAGATTATTTAAGTGATCAACAAGATGTTTAAGAGCATGGATTACATTGCAAGAACAGATGCTCAAGAAATATAGACATCTTCTCATGCTTATGGGGTTTATCTGAGTAAGGGAGGAAACAATCACTTAAAACCAAATTAAAGACCAGATATTTCATGGTTTAGAAAAGGGGAAAAACGATAAGCCGTGATTAAGAACAGAAACTATCAATCCCCTCATGACCAGAAAATATCACATATAGACTCAAGATTAAGCTCCTTACCCATGGTCGTTGAGGATTTTGTCAGAGTTGGAGAGACCTGCTGATGCTCCTTGCCATCCTTTCAACTGTTGAACGAGGGATATAGTGTAATCCCTATGACTTCTTCTATCTCGTCATCAGCTGTCTCATCAACAGGTGTGTCTTGGCTTGAAATCGTAGGCTGGAATAACAACAGAGGTTAATGTTTCGTGTAATCTTGCTTGAAATTCTTCCATCAGCATCAACAATGTCATTGTTTCAAGTAAGTTTCTGAAAGTCAGAGAAATGAGATAGATGATTTTCAAATATAAGCTGAACTGAATAAAGAAATTGAGGATTCAAATTTGAAAAAGATTAAAGCAAAAAGATTGGAGGAGATTATCCCAGATAAATCACTTCGATTAATTCTTTGTGCAAGACCAATTGCAACCCATAATTGCAAAAGGCAGAGAGTTGAAAGCATAAATCATACTTACCAATCCAATATAAAACAATCATACTTAATTCCATATTATAGATGGTAGCTAGTTTGTTTTTTTGTTGGTACGGGATGCACCTAATAGCTTCCACTCACTAGATTTCAGGCTGTAAAGGTTTTTAAAACTAAAGAGATAGAAAGCAATGCTGATAGGTTATCCTCCTCAAACATTTCAGAATCAACCAAAAGATCACATTTAAGCAGCTCAGGTGTGGGCAATAACTTTCAGCTGTACTGTAGAGGTGATAAAATTGTGCAGAATTAATAGCCAATGGATCTAGTATGGAATCAGGTGTTAAAAGTCTTAAAACTACGAAAAGAAACATAAATTAAGAATTAATGCTAAAATACGATTTTGGTTTGTATTACGTAGGAAATCCCCTACCTGTTACGCAATCCAAAAAAATCAATTGAATCCAAGCAATCCGAGCAGGTCTAAAATGAATTACAAAATTTTGCAGTGACAAATTTTCCATCATTGGTCCTGATATCTCTATGTTAAAAGTTGGATTTTGCACATTAACTAAAGTATAAAGGGTCCTGATACTTACTGCCATCACACTGTCACTGTTCCTTCCTATTTTCCATCACTCCAGGTACCTGCACTACCCTGCCATTCCATATGTCCTCAATAATTGACTAGTGCATAGCAAAAAACAAGAACAACCAAAGATACAGCGAAATTGACATCAACTACATAAACATCTAAGTAAATCCATCAAAACTTCTTCCGCCTCTTTTCCCAGAGGCAGCATAAAAGGGTAATGTAGAGTTCAGTTCACCTTGTTTTTGCCTTTGCTCCTTAGTATCTTCTTTAACCTTCTTCCTAAAACAGAAAACAGGATTATTTAGAATGGGAGCATGATAAGCTCCAACCATCATTACTGAGATAACTAAATTCTTACATATCAAACATAGATTTTGCTGTAGATGGTATGAACTGGTTTAGGGTATGAGGAACCGGTGGTGGAACGTGAGGGTTAATCTGATTGTGAAAGTTGTGGATTTAAGGGGCTTATCTAAATCCTACCAGAACTCAAATTACCATTTCAAATCAAAGGATTCGAAAAATTTCAATCAACTAAGGGTTATAGCAGCCGTGATTTTGGGGGTTTTATCTTCTTTTGAATGCAAAATTCAAAATACCGAAAACCCTAAATTCGAATTTGAATCAAAGAAGGATTAAAGTCCCATAGATGAATACCCTCGATTTGATTAGAAGTTCATAAAAAACTAAGATAATTGAATCAAAATCACAAAAACCCTTACCGATTTCGCCTCCAGATCTATCCATAGTTTCTTCACTTCAAATATTTAAGGATATATGAAAAAGAAATCCAGAAAAATTAGGTAGAGAAAGGTTATGAGAAAGTTATTTCTTCACTCTAGTTTCAAGGTTTTTAGGAGTTGGCCGTAGGATCACTTTTATCAAAGGTCTAAAATAATTACAAAATTGAATTAGTTTTCATTCGGATTCTAATATAATTCCAGCCCCAAATATCAGCCGCCGGATCTTTAATTATCAACGGCATAGGGAAATTTTTATTTCGGTAAAAAAATCTAAATTATTTTCGTGGGAATTATTGCTGGGGTGGAACTTACAGGTAATGGGGGCAAATAGATACCAAGTAAACAGATTATTAGTGTAGTTTATCAGATTCAAAATATTCGACAAGTCCAAAGAGTAATATTCTACGACATACAGGATCTGTCGTTTTTCGCCAACTCCAAGTGTCATATAAACCTGATTTTGGACTAGTGATCTGAAGGTCGTCAGGAAGCCCTGAGGAAGAAAACCTTCGGTTTGCACTCAAGTCCAAATCCAATTTATTAACTCCAGAAACAATGGGTACCTCACCTACTCGTCCATTGTTCCCACCAGCTAATGAATCATGACCAGCTGAAGCTAGAGAAGTACTTTGTAAGATGGGAACTCCTACTTCACATCCACTCTTACATTGCACTCCAATAGATTCAGCTGCCAAAATATTGTCAATTAATTCCAGTCTATTTGATGTGGGTACATCACCTTCACATCCTCCATCAAGCAGAGCATGAAATTTATTGACCGTAGTGACATCTCTATTTTGAGAACAATTTATCCCACCACCATTATTCTCAAAAATAGTTTTATCAACTACTCTCACAGTATCCTGACTGCATTCACCAGCAGGCAAAGAACCGTGATTAGAAATAGACTTACCACCTCCCTGGGCATCGTCTCCAAAAGAGGAGCTAACAGCAGAAGTCGAGTTGAGTACAGGATTACTTGACTGATTCTTCAAGTTTTGAATATCCGTACCTCGAATGGCCTTATTAGACTCACCAGAATCCGATCCAGAAACTGTCACCGGTTGACCACCTAGAATAGCTGCATTAACTAGTTTTGAATTTGAAAATTTGTTATGAAGCTCATTAACCAGTCTAACATACTCCTCCATCGGTGCCTTTTTTTTAGGATAAAATTTGAAATCCCATTCAATGGAAACCTCCCATTTCTGATCTTCCTCCTCAACCATGAGAATCGCTGGAATTGATGAGAAACATCCTTTAACACAAATCCTGAAAAAATTATGAGTAGTCAGGTTTAAAGTGCTTGTCGCAATATCAATTAGCCCTCCCAGTGAATCTCCAATGGAACGGAACAGTTTTGAGTTCCAGAATCTTTGTGGAATTCCCCTAATTTTTAACCACTTCCCATACTTAACCATGGCCTGAATGGGAATGATGTTATCGCTCTGTTGAAAAGCAACTGGACTTGTTTTCACCGTATGCGCAACTGATTCCTCCCTCCTACATTGAGTGATATGAACAGCTACATTATCCACCAAAATTCTTTGTGGTTTCAACAGATCTAACCAGCAATCCTTCTCCAGCACCACCTTTGCATTTTGCTCATCCATAATCTCAAAATCAATAAAGGAGTCCCACTGCATCTGATTCCTCACCTCCCTAGCAATCCTTTCCTATCTCACAAAACCATCCACCTTAGTGTATCCTTCATAGAGTTGATTGTGGTTAGCTTTCCTTGCTATAGAGTGAAGAAAGTCTGATCTGTCAGGCACAGTTTGAACAGGCCTCTTAACCATATTATTGTTCTTCAGTAGGGTTTTAATCTCTTTGCAGAGAACACCCCAATAATAAGAACTATCACCGCAAGGTATACATAAAGCATAAGATCTATCTCCATCACCCCGACTAATTCTTGAGATGCGCATATACCTTCCTTCTTCATTCTCCCTTCCCTCACATAGGTATGATGCTTCACCCTCTCTTCTCGGCCATCTTCTCTTCTGACAATCCACCTCCATTGCCTCCTCTAGAACTTCTACCAGCCAACGAGCAATATCAGCCGAAAACAGCAACCACGATCTGAATCCTCCTCTCTTCCTCTCCTCAATTTCACTACCTGAGTTTCCATGGAAAGGATGAAAATTTTCCTCTCTAGGTAGAGCGTTTTTGTCGCTCCTTCTCTCTCCATCGCAATTTTTTTTAGAAATAATAGTTGATATTCCCTTGAAACATCATAGTTACCAAAGTTTAATAAGTGAACAAAGGTTGAATATCTTTAACAAGAAGAACTTGAAAAAGAAAGACAAATCCCCACTGTAAAGATATGTCTTTTAGAATCATCTAGAATCAATTATGCAACCGAGTAAACATAGACAAGATGGGCACTTTTTTCTCTCCTTTTTGGTTTTCAGACCTTAAGTAGTGGAGGTTTTGGGCGTCTAATAAGAGTAGTTAAAACTCTGCTAATTAGTCTCAAGTCAAGGTCATTATTTATTTATAAAACTATATATTTTCAAGGCGGTGCACGTTCTTGTGTCTCCACGCGCATTTTGTATGGTTATAGCTTTACGCACCTCTAAGGCTTCTTGGGGTACACCGGTACAGTACCTTTTGCGTGAAAAAGACAAATTTCAGAATGCCCTGTAAGAGTAGACACCCAAACTGTTGGACTAATCTGAACATTCTTATGCAGAGTATTTGTTCCCCGACTTAATTCTGAATTCGGTGCCTTAATTAGATAGATTGCTCCAAGTTTTAGTGGATCAAATAGCAGTTCTGTAGCGTTCTGGCTTAATTTAGAATGAAGAACGATATTAAAGCTGTTTAATAATTAACAAAAATTATGTACAGCCGAACACATTCTTGGATTGACTACAAAATTATAGTGTTATGCAGCAGTCTAAACATAGTAATATGTAGTCATACGAGGATCATAATAATGTGTTGGCACATGAGGATTATAAGCTTCATAACTATAAGCAAATTCGATTTTCTTTGGTTCTTTTTCCGGTTCTTCTTTCTTCTTTTCTGGTTCTTTTGCTGGCCCAACTGAAACTATCGTCGTATGACAGTGTCTTGGATTGACAACAAAATTATGGTCTATGCAGCACTCTAAACATAGCATTATCGTAATAATGTGTAGGTATATGAGGATTATAAGCTCCATAAGTATACGCGTATTCAATTTTCTTTGGTTCTTCTTTTTTCGGTTCTTCCTTCTTCTTCTCTGGTTCTTTAGCTGGCCCAACTGAAACTATCGTCGTATGACAGTGTCTTCTTAGTTTCTTTACAATAAGTATTGCTTCAACATCTCCAATTACTGTTAGTTTATTGTCTTTCATATAATCTATCGATAATGAATCAACTCCTGAAATACCAGAAACAGATTTCATGGCTTTCTGTTTGCATCTGTCGTCGTGTAACTCAAGAGAGACTATAATTTTCTGTTACAAACACAAAATCACCGAATCAGCGCTTCTTTAGGTGGGAAAGAAAAAAAGAATCATGAAACACAAATTAAACAGTTAATAAGCAATTAGAGTATGTATGTCGTTACCTGCATAGTGTTCTTCTGAAAACTGATTGAGTGATCTTAAACAAATGTTTAGTACAAGTAGTGACAAAGAAGCTGAATAGAGAGTGAGTGAGAGAGAGAGACGATGGTAGTTGGAAGAAAAGAAAAATGTAGAGAGTGTATGTAAATAAAGAAACAAGAGATGGCATTTCCGGAGCTTCATACGGAGAAACGTCTTTAGTTTGGGAACATTTCGATCTTGCTCTGCACGTATCTTTCCAAGCGTTTATAAATGCCTAGAATCAAACCAGGAAAAGGAAAAGAGTTATGCAAAAGGTCAATTGCTGCACAAGGAATATGTTGTCTCCCATAAATAATGTGTTCTTGTTAAGTTGCTATTTTATTTTTATTTTTGATCGGTTTCTTGTTAAGTTGCTATTAGTTACTCTACAAATACTTACTTGATTGTCGTTGTTAATATTGTCCCCAATGGCACGGAAGTAAATGCATTGTACTCGAATTTTCTTGTGCAAGACAAAAACACGAATCCATTCTCACGACGAGGTTAATAAAGATGATGAGTGTGATCCAAAAGATTTTTAAAAAGTGCATTCCTCATCTGCCAATGTAGAACTTTGTTAAAAATTGGCATAGAATCTTTATGTTATTATTCCTCGCCAGGTTTTAGTTTTCACCAACATCCCAAAGCAAAGCAGCATACTCTTGAGATCTGAATTAATACACAATGGTTGGCCATTAGGACTTGGTAACAAAGGGAGGGGAACAATAAATATGAAAAACTAAAATAGACTTCGTAAGAAACCACGGGAAAAATTAAATGTAAGAAAATGAATTAAATAGATACCTTAAATAATGATTGAACTAGTAGTAATTAATTTGTAGCCTTGAGGAAGCCTGATCGTGTGTTTCACTCAAATGGAAAACTTATAATACAGCTCCACAGAAATTAATGTATGATGAATTGAGGTTGAACAAGGTCCGATTTACAAAACTAGAATCTAAAAAATATAAGAACATTTACTTTCCAACCTACTAGTAGTATCATTTTTAGTTTCGCCTCTCTTTGGTTTATGAACTCCGTTGCACGCCACTGTCCTTATAGGAAGAAGAATTCATTCTGCATGCATGCTTCACCTAAATATTAATTTAGCAAATGCATGTTCCACCTAAATTTTATTAACGGAGGAGCCACAGATTAGGTTTAAAAAGATTAATCGCGTCATGGGCCACTAATTCAGTTCAGTTCAGTTCAGTGCCCTTTATTTTTTTTATTTTTTTTTGGTTGATGCAGTTTGTTGCTCCGCGGGACGTAGAGACTGCAGGCTACAAGTAAAACCAAGCTGTCATGTGTGGGTAACTTTTTACATTCCGTCCGTCCACATACAACGAGCATTTCCGAGAGCTGATTGTTATTTTTAAGGCTACTGGAATTGGACAAAATAGCCTGGCATTTTTAGGGGCGACACATAAGACAAAAAAGGGTCATCCAAACATAAAATGTAGCCATCTCTTATATCCCGTTTTTTTTTAATGGACAAACTACCCTTCACAATTGGTAGATAACTTTACAATCGGGAAGTTAATCCACAATCGGGAATCAGTTTAGTTTATATAACTTCCGATAATAAAGTATCCCCAAAATAAAATCCTCTATCTTTTGAATTTTGATTATCCTATAATCGGTAGTAAATAAAGTTATCTTGACCCCCGATTAAAGTAGACCTTTGGCAAAAATGCTACCATAATCGGTAGTGAATTTTGGTTATTTAACTCTCGAATATAGAGTAGCCCCAAAATGAGATTTTACAAATATTCTCTAATTTTTGAATTTTGGTTGAGCCTATAATCGGTAGAAAATGAAGTTATCCTGACTTCCGATTATACAGTAGACCTCTTTGCTGAAATCCTACCATAATTGGTAGTCAAGATAGTTCATATAACTACCGAATAGAGAGTAGCCCCAAAATGAGATTTTTCCAGAATCCTTTGTCTTTTAAATTTTGATTATCCTACAATCGGTAGTAAATAAAGTTATCTTGACTTCCGATTATACAGTGGCGCTCTTCGCAAATATCCACCCATATTCGGTAGTCAAAATAGTTCATATAACTACCGAATATAGAGTTGCCCCAAAAATGAGATTTTGCAACGGTATATACAAAAAAACTAAACTACCGATTATGAAGGAACATATAAGTATTTTCAACCTATTTTGTCTTATTGTGTGGCCCCTAATTCTTTCAGGGTAGCCCCTAAAGATGCCAGGCAAAATATGCCATAGCTAGAAATTACTTTTTTATTTTATTTTATTTTAAAAAGCTTTTACTTTTATAGGGTTCTACCGATCTTACACTAGTACTTTAGTTTAGTAGTAGTAATGAAGTTTTAGAGAACCAATTGAGTGTAAGGGAATTGTTTTGAGGAAGGTGAAAGTCGGATGTTTATTGATTGATATAAGACATGGAAGATGGATCTTATATACAGCGTTGTAAAGTCCCACGGTAAAGTCGGATTTAAACTTTTAAAATATCGCGAAGAAGGAACTCGTATAGTGGACAGCACTACACAAAACATTAAGAGTTTAGCGCGAAGTTCATCAAAAAGAAGAAGAAAGAAAAAGGAGTTTAAATCGACGTTACTTCCACGTTTTTTCTTACCTTTATGTTGTTTCACTTTGGAGGTGCTAGTTTTGTGTGCCACGCAAGACGCAAGAACAAAAAAAGAAAAACAATATATCGAGTTCAGAAGAATATATATCTAGTCTGCTTATTTAATTTGTTTATTTTTCTTTGAGAACTTCATGTTCTTTTGAAGGACAACGATGCACAAGTATTTTGGAGCGATATCTTGTCTTGGTTTTCCAGCTATTTGTACATGATATACAGTTTTGATTCAAATGCGAAAACTATTCCCTGAATAAGGAAACAAATGTTTATTAGCTTTAACAAAAAGAACTTGAGAAAAGAAGGGCACCTTTTGTGTAGCAATGTATCTGTTAGAATCATCTGTAGCTTCACATGTAACCGAGTAAACATAGAAAAGATGGGTACCTTTTTCTTTCCTCTTTTCGGTCTTTTAGACACTGATTAGAGTAATTACAGTGGAGGTTTGAGGCGTCTAATAAGACTAGTCATGTTGTTACCTTGAGAGACTCGTCAAAACTCGATAATTAGTCTCAAGTCAAGGTCATTTTTTATTAATTAAACCATCTTTTCAGGGCTGTTGCATGTTCTTGGCATCTCCGTCATGTTCTTGGTATGGTTTAGGCTTTAAGCTTTAGACACCATTAAAGTTTCTTCGGGTACGTTACCTTTATGGCTTTATGCATAAATAACAGATATCCTTGTGCCCATATAATTATTAACTTCAATTTTTTAATATATAATTCTAATTCATTATTATGCTAATATTACTTAGGCTGCACAAACCGGAAGAAGGGACTTTACACTGAATCTTACATTGTGCCATATCGTTGATGAAGGCATTTGAATTTTACATTACTCCAAGTTTTGCTGGCTTACTTAGAATGAATACTAATACTGTGTGGTACTATTCTCAACATTTTGACATTGAATCAGTCTGAATCTTACGTTGTGCCCTGTAACTGTTCATGAAGCCATTTAAAGTTTAAGCATAGAGTACAAAAAGATTTTTCCCACGACTTATAACTGAAATTGATGCATTAAGATTGCTACAAGGTTTACTGGCTCAAACAGCATTTGTAGTGCGTTCCGGCTTAATTACAAAAATAATAATATTGAAGCATGCTCAATAATTAACCAAAATTAAGAACAGCCGAAACACATTCTTGGATTGACAACAAAATTATGGTCTATGCAGCACTCTAAACATAGCATTATCGTAATAATGTGTAGGTATATGAGGATTATAAGCTCCATAAGTATACGCGTATTCAATTTTCTTTGGTTCTTCTTTTTTCGGTTCTTGCTTCTTCTTCTCTGGTTCTTTAGCTGGCCCAACTGAAACTATCGTCGTATGACAGTGTCTTCTTAGTTTCTTTACAATCAGTATTGCATCAACATCTCCAACTACGGTTAGTTTCTTGTCTTTCATGTCTATTGATACTGAATCAACCCCTGAAATTCCAGAAACTGATTTCATGGCTTTCTGTTTGCATCTGTCGTCGTATAAATCCAGCGAAACTATAATTTTCTGTCAAAATCACAAAATTGAACCGAATTAGCGATTCTATAAGTGGGAAATAAAAAAGAATCATGAAACACACAATTAAAGAGGTTAATACTGAGTTAGTAATTAAGCAATTAGAGTATGTTATTACCTGCATATCGTTCTTCTGAAAATTATTCGAGTAATCTTAAACAAATGTTTTAGTTTTAGTAGTAGTAGTGATTAGTGAAGCTGAACAGAACAAATTGAGTAAGGTGAAGTTGGGTTAATGCCAAATGAGAGAGAACGAGTGCAGTTTATATAACAATGTTGTAAAATGAGCACTGCACTGAACCGCGTGATTATTTTTAACTTGTAAGGTGGTTCGAAGAAGGAGCTTCTTTTCGTACAAGGGACCACGCTGCACCCACAGCCTCATTCAAGACGAGTGAGTCTCTGACTTGGACTACCCCAGTTCATACTTCTTTATGTTGACGCCAAATGTACTACTACATCATGTAGTCACTATACTTTGACCTCACACAGTATCGGATTTGACTTAAATTGACTCTACGTACTGGTTGTAAAGGGGACAGACAATTAATTGATTCTGAGGGGATACGAGAACCGATCAGTGGCAAATCCGGAACGACTATTCAGTGGGGGCACTCGTGGTCATTAGAAATCATACCTAAGTATCAAAATCAGAAACATTCTCATACGCACAAAAAATTCTTTTACCTTTCCTATAAAATAGGGTTTGTGATATATTAAACCTCCTTAATTTTAGGTAAGTTTTTAATTGTCACGAATATAATAGGATACAAGGAGTCGGTTTTAAACTACACAAAAAATACATGGAAATTATATGAATATTCTTATAATTTCTACATTTTATGGGGGCCAAGAATAGTTTTAGGATTAAAAATATCTAAATTTATATGGGTGCATGTGCGATTTCAGAAATTTTAGGTCACTGGTCCCCTCTTGGATTCGCCCCTGGAACCAATAATAGCATGCACAGGTAGAGAGTGGTTTGGGGTTTCCATACGGATAGCTTTATCCTAGGCAGACAAGGAGTCAATGGACCGTAGAAGTTTAAACTAAGCGTTTAGAGGTGGATGGATCAAGATGCGTGCAACTAAGAGATTTGCACATTGACATTGAGGTGAAAATAGTAACAATAACAAAATTCTGTCTTTTTATTACACCTTTTCATGAGCGGTCATAATTGTTTTCTGTATCAGTTAGTGTAGGATTACTACATGTGTGTGGATATCTTTTGTTCTTGTAATATTCTCTTTGTATTGAATATATCGTACGAACATCTCTTTGCTTAATGAAGAATTCTGTTTCAATCTCTCTAAGTATCACTATGGTATCATACGCCAAAACTGATCCAATCTCACTTTCTCCAACTCTATTCTGATCATCTTTGTTTATCATCTTCATCTACTCTTCATCTTGTTACATAATTCAAAACTATGTCTGTTTTATCTCAAGATCTATTTCAATTTCTTTA
This sequence comes from Papaver atlanticum, assembly GCA_023531105.1. Lineage (NCBI taxonomy): Eukaryota > Viridiplantae > Streptophyta > Magnoliopsida > Ranunculales > Papaveraceae > Papaver > Papaver atlanticum. Next base: position 8,295 of record JAJJMB010006950.1, on the reverse strand, counting down.
TCTTGATCTTCTTTATTCATTCTTGATTATTCTTCTTCTTCAAGTTTTCACAAATCTAATCAATGGAAAATCCAACTTCTTTTTCGATCTCTAAATTTCCGATTAATCAATTAACAAGTATTGTTCAACCAAAACTCAAGGATGACAACATTTGGAAAGGATTAATGTTACCAGTAATTTGAAAGTTCAAGATTATGAAATTTATTGATGGTTCTCATGAGTGTCCTCCTCAATTTACAACGCGTGTTAATGCTAACAATAGTGTATAAAATCCACTATATACTGATTCGATGGATGAAAATGCAACTATAATGATGTGGATAAATTCGACGATCTCTGATGGTGTCATCTCATATTTTTCTTCTGCAACTTCATCATATGAACTCTGGAAAGGTAACTCTGATCGATTTGCTCGAATTTCTTTAACTCACTCTATTCAGTTGAGAACAAAATTGATGAATATTAAGAAAGGAAATTCTACTATTGCTGCTTACACCAATGAAATCAAAACTATTACTGATCAATTAGCAGCTATTGGATTTATTATATCTGATGATGAAATTGTAGTAGTTACATTAGGTGGTTTAAATGCTGATTTCAAATATTTTGCTACATCTGTGAGAATGCGCAATCCACCTGTTACCAGTCTTGAATTACATGTTTCTTAGTGAAGAACTAATTATCAATAGCAAAATTGCAAGTTCTTCAATTGAATTGACAACTAGAGTTTTATATTCTTCTGGTAGTAGCAATGGTAGAGGTAATTCAAGAGGTTTGTATAGAGGAGGTCGTGGCTCTAATTCTGGTTGAAGTCATGATAGATGTGCTGGTATTCTACCTGCTCTAACATCAAAAGTTTCTTATCCTACTTCTCTAGCAAGACCTGCTTCTTTTACTACAATCGAAAGAAATAATTTCATCTATTTTGGGAATAAACCTATCTTTCAAATCTGTCACAAATATGGTCATTCTGCTGATGAATGCTGGAACAGGATTAACTTTGCTTATCAAGGAAGAAATCCTCCTAAAAATCTACCTGTCATGCTTGCTTCTGGAAATATTATGGGACAAAATCTTTGGTATGTTCACTCAGTTGCAACTAATCATTTGACTGTTGATGCTTCTAACATTGCTTCTACTTCTTCTTATGGAGGCAGTAAATCTGTTACAACAGTTAATGGTGAAGGTATGAAAATTCATAAAAATGGTTCCTCTTTAGTATCAGTACCTAATATAAAAAAAATCTTAAAGATAATCTTCATGTTCCTTTGGCGTCACAAAACTTAATATTTGTTCATAAGTTTACTAGAGACTACAATTGCTCTCCGACTTTCACTTCAAATGACTTTATTGTTAAGGATATGAGATCAGGATGGATCCTCTTTCAAGGTCCCAGTAAGAATGCTCTTTATCCACTACAAGGAAATATTACATCTCCAATCATACCAACATCATTTTCATGCAATAAGGCTTCTTCAACAACATGGCATAAAAGATTAGCTCATCCATCTTTTCAATCTCTTAGTAGGCTATCTAGCATTCTTAATATTTCAGATAAAACTTTTACTTGTACTGAATGTTGTTAGAGCATAGCTCAGTTGAACCCACCAAACGTTGGTATTTCAAATTTGGTTGTCATATTTTAGTGAACCAAACTCATTTAAAGAGTCGCTTGATTATTTACTAGAGTCAACTTCGTATAGGTTAGCTAGAAAGTTATTAGGATATGAAACATACAAGTATTACTCGAAGACTTGAAGAATGTGAAGAAGTAAAGAGCTACAACGACGACATCATCCTTCCTTTTGAGGTTAGTAATATTTTGACTTGAACTGTTTCATTCCTAACGTATCTTTCAAGTCGTGCTATATTGAAAACATAACTGCGAAGCTGTGAATGATTATACTCTAGTTAGACGTAGTATTAAGGAATTATAATACGAAGTATAACGCCTATCTTTTGAACTTCGTATATAAGACATCGACATAATCGTATGAATGCTATGGTGATTATGTATGGGTATGGGTGAAGATTTTGTCCTAGGAAACAATGTTTTACATTCGTTTAAAGGAAGTACAATTCATAAACTTGTTTTGTGAATCGAAAGGCAAATCGCTAGGCTTATTGGTATTGTTATTCATTGCAAATCTTTGGATTACCAATATGTGTGTTTAGTATAACCGCTCATAACTTGTTTATGTATCTTGGTAAAACTATTCACAATGCCTGACTTATGTATCGGTATGACTTTTATTAGTGAAACCAATCTTAAGTAATCACCTGAGATGGTATGAACGATATTTGTAATTGGTGTGACCATTCCTAGTCATTGGGTAACCGATCCTAGAACTTGGTGGGAATAATCACAAGATGTGTAATCGATCCTTGTAGTAGGTTAACAAGTTTTAGTAATTGGTGTAACCGATCTTAGTAGCCACTTGTAGGTAGAACCGTTAAACCCATGAATGATGGTTGAATGTTTTTGATCAATCACATAGTTCTTGGAAATCAGATGAACCAATTCTAAACTCGTTTGGAAGTGTGGAAAATCGGTTCCAAGATTGTAAATATGAAAAAGGATTTACAAAGTAAAGATGTCGACATACTTTGAACATGTGCAGTAATTCTTATCTATTATTGTTCAAAGATATTTCTTAATAACTAAAGGAGAATCCCGGATCGAAATAAATTGAGAATCTTTTAATTAAGGTTTTTAGTTTTATATTCTTTTAATTTCCAGCAATTAAATGCATATCTTTAGAAAATAAAAATTGGTAATGTGCATTTACTAATTGGAGATTTTCTACTGAGCAAACTACTAATCCTCAGAGAAGCAAAACTACTAAATATTGAAGTTTGTATTTCGAGCAAACTACTAATCCTCAGAGAAGCAAAACTACCGAGTTTTGTTGTTACTGGTGGAGCCGTCTATTCGGAGAGGAAAGGAACCTAATTAGGAGAAATCTCTTACGACCGTTCATTTTAAAAGACTTCTTTGGGATTGAGAAGCTCTACGAGTACCATTGGTGGGAAACTAGATAATTCCAGTTTATTATTAGTTTTCGATTGATTTGATTGACAAACGGTTGTTTAACTTTGATTGCACCTAGTTTATTTATGCTTGAGAATCTTCTCTTCTGATATAAGATTCACTCAAACTAGATCAAAGTATCGACGGGGATCTTTATACAGTTTGTAGATCTAAAGACGTCTTGTGATAATCCATCGTTAACAGACTCCGTTCTGTGTGTGATTGATCACAAAAGATTTACGTTGTTTGTGTGCAGGTGTTTATTGAAGATCAAAGAAGATTTGAAGACAAAAAAGATTTCTTATTTGAGTTCATAATCTTTGGTGTGCACAAAACTTGATCGACTGGGGATCTAACTATAATCGGTTTATCTTTTTATAGATTGGATTGATTAGTTGCGTAGATCGGCATTAATACATTTCTTTGTGATTAATAGTATTCATTGCATAGTCTAGATAATTACTTTGGTAATTGTTGAATAGATTGATCTAAAAACCCGACAAAGGAGTTTATTGGGATAAACGGAAGATCCTTTTGTCAAACTCATATCACGTTGTTTGAAAAGAGTTGTTACCTAACATATTTTTTGTTCCTTTACTGTTTGGAATACGAACCAAAGGAATTGTTCCAAGTGCGTGACTTATTACAAGTTGGAGGAGCAGGGATACTGAGGGAACTAGGTGAACTATAGGTTTAGTTTCTTGGTCTCAACTATACGAAGTTGGTTTAGATTTTGTATAGCGTCTTAATTCTGAGAGTATTCAATTCTTGACAAGGTCCCGGGGTTTTTCTGCATTTGCGGTTTCCTCGTTAACAAAATCTTGCTGTGTCTTTTACTTTTTTATTTCCGCAATTATAATTGTTTTTATTATAATTAGAAGTAAAATACACAAACATTAACTTCCAATTACTTGATAGCAATCCTATAGTGTTTGGTTAAGTCCGAACCTATTATCAAGTAATCATACTTCGTTGTTGTATAGTCTCAATCTTGTATCCATAGTCAATCACACAAGTTATCTTTTTGTCGTATTGTCTCGATATCGTATCCATGGACGATCACACGAAGTGTGAACCGATTCATTGTATTGTCTCGAATAAGTCCATAGACAATCACTTTCGGAGAAATGACTTATAGGTGGAAAAGTTTTAGATTGAGGTATATTTGGGTACCCTCGTCTTTTCAAATGTCAAGTATATAGAAGTCATAAGAAACCTTTTCATGTAACCATGTATGTCACTACAGCTCATTTACAATTGTTACACATGGATGTATGGGGTCCTGCATCTGTTGTTTCTATAGATGGATGCAGATACTATGCCAATATTATTGATGATCTTACAAAGTTCTGTTGGGTTTATCCTTTGTCTCTTAAATATGATTTCAAGAGAAACTTTTTTAACTTTAAATCTTATATAGAGAATCAGTTAAACTTACAAATCAAAATTATAAGGACTGATGGAGGAGGGGAGTTTGTTAATAATGCACTCAAGGATGTTTTACTTCATAGTGGTATTATTCATGAAATTACATGCCCACACACACCTGAACAGAATGGTGCGGCAGAATCTAAACATAAGCATTTAATAGAGGTTACAAGAACTTTTTTTGATCAGGCTGCTTCACCTTTTGATTTCTGGTTTGATGCTCTCTCTACTGCAAATCTTGTAATCAATAGATTACCAACTAGCTAGGTCATTATCTTTCTCAAATCCTTTTGAGACTTTGTTCATGAGAGAACCAGATTATTTATTTCTCAAGTCTTTTGGATGCTTGTGTTTTCCATGGTTAAAGCCTTACGGGTGTTAAATGTGTCTTTCATGGTTATAGTTCTAGTCACAAGGGCTATAGATGTTTAGATCCATCAAGTGGGAAGGTTTATGTTTCAAGACATGTAGTTTTTCATGAAGAGGATTTTCCTTACAGTACAATAACTACAACAAGGTCTACAAGTTCTACATTTTTTATAGATTTTCCAAGCAGTCCAGCTGGTTCGGATGTTTCTTCATCTACTTCAGATACTTCTAATATTATACAAACAACTGATAGTCTTGGTATCACTACATCTATCTCAGACTAATGTTCTTCTAACAGCTGATAATTCTATCATATCACCAACAGAGTCATCCACTAGTGGTGCTACCATGAATACTTCACATACTTATAATCATCAAATGACCACAAGAGCCAAAGATGGCATTTTCAAGCCAAAGGTATTTTTCTCAACAAAGTATATATTACCTGCAGCTTACTTATCTCATTTTTAACATATAACTCCCACATGCTATTCTCAAGAAAATACTGCTCTTAATGAAGCTTGGACTTGGTATATAGTTCCACCTGATCTAAGTCAAAATATAGTACGTTGTAAATGGGTTTTTAAGATTAAGTACAATCCTGATAGTACAATAGAGAGACATAAATATAGACAAGTAGAAAAAGGTTTTCATCAACTAGAAGGTTTTGATTTTACTGACACTTTTAGCCTAGTTGTGACACCTGCATCTATTAGATTGGTACTATCTCTGGATGTTAATTTTGACTGGAACATCAAACAATTTGATGTGAGTAATGCATTTTTGCATGGAGATTTGAAAGAAGAAGTTTACATGTAGCAACCTCCTAGTTTTGAAGATAAGAAACATCCTGACTATGTGTGTAAATTATATAAGTCATTATATGGTCTTAAACTGGCACCTAGAGCATGGTATGAAAAACTCATGGATACTGTAGTTGCAATTGATTTTCTTCCATCTCAAGCTGATTCTTCATTATTTGTTCAAAAGCTTGGTTCTAAACTCACTATTATTCTAGGCAACAGTTCATCTCACTGTGATTCTATCATTACTTATCTATGTACAAAGTTTCCAGTGAAGGATCTAGGATATCTACACTATTTTCTGGATCTAGAAGTAAAAAGAAATTTTAAGGGTCTTTTTCTCAGTCAAACAAAATATGCACTTGACTTGCTATGAAAGAAAAATCTAGTGGGTATTAAACCTTGCTCTACTTCTTATTCTGCATCACTGAGATTAAGTGCTCAAGATGGTGAAGTTCTCTCTAATCCAACTGAGTATAGATCAATAGTTGGCTCTCTACAATATTTGACACGAACAAGACCTAAGCTTTGTTTTGCAGTAAATCAAATATGTCAATTCATGCAGTCCCCTACTTCAGTTCATCTCAATGCTGCTTAAGGAGTGCTCAGATATATGAAGGTACTCTTGACCATGGTCTGTTATTTACAAAAGGTTTCAATGCTCTTCAAGGATATTCTGATGCAGATTGGGAAGGTAATCCTAATGACAGAAGATCTATAAGTGGTTATTGTATTTTATTTCGTGAAAATCCAGTTAGCTGGTCAGCCAAAAAGCAAGCAACTATATCCAGATCCAGCATAAAAGCAAAATATAGATCCTTAGCCTCTACTGCAGCTAAAGTTGTTTGGTTGTGTAACTTACTGAAAGACTTACATATTTTCCTACCTACTTCACCAACAATTTCCCGTGACAACAAAAGATCAATAGCTTTGGCTTCAAATCCAGTTTTCCACAGCAGAATGAAGCATATGGCCCTGAATTTTCACTTTAACGAGACTTAGTTCAGTCAAAGACAATGCAAGCCATATATGTTTCCACTCTGCAACAAGCTGTTGATAATTTTACAAAGGGTTTAGCTGCACCTAGGTTTGAATTGCTTAAGTCCGAACTGAAGGTTTTAACACCCCTTCATTTTGCGGGAGGGTGGTAACAATAACAAAACTCTGTCTGTTTATTACAGCTTTCATGAGTCTGTGTAGGATTACTACACGTGTCTGGCTATCTTTCGTTCCTATAATATTGTCTCTGTATTTAATGTCCTGTACGGACATTTAATTGCTTAATGAAGAATTTTGTTTCAATCTCTATAAATGTCACTTGAAAATACCAGACTTGGTAAGACCCAAAATGATCTCATTCTTGAGAAGAAGGCATCATAGTCATTCGAGTAATCAAGAAAAGGCATTAGAAGCAGGCAGAAATGAGCTTCGGAGGGGGAATGTTCCATTCGAATCCTCCCAAAGATAACGGCTCATTACTTTACAAAACTGAGAACCAAAAATCAGTTCTGAAATTCGGGTTTAGAGGTACCAGTAATTTATCAGTTCCCAAAACCCAAAAATCATCCCATATTGAGACATTTTTTTCCAATCTGCTACAAAGTTCTCGATTTCAGATATATCAATGATTGAATTCATGTTTTAGGTCACTCTTAATAACAGACCCCGATTTGTACCTTTCTATTGGGTCCAAAGGGTTATGGATTGGGATGTACTCTGACTTGATTATTTTGGCCCAAAGATCACTCGGGCTATAGTCTCTAGGAATATTTTTTTTTTTGGGATTGTTTCTTGGAAAATGTTTAACTAAGACAAAATAAGGTTATCTTAAAATAAGCTTCGGTACAAGGTACAGTTTAAGCCGCTCTCAATAAACTTTTACCGAATTTTGTTTTGTAAAAAAAGATTTGTGAGAGCGCTTTTTTCCAAAACATTTCCCTTTTGGGAAAACTTTCAGAAACTACTCACCTGAAATGGGAGAAATTGTTAACCCAGCCCACATATAAATGATTTTCTCTTTTAACCTTATTTATTTGTTCAAAATAAAAAATTCACACCAAAATATCTATTTTGCACGTAAGTGATTTTACTTTGAAAAAAAAAAAGCATCATATTGGTAAATAATTAAGTTAATAAAACTTTTTGAAACAATTAAAGCACAAGGTCTTTTAGGCTCGTCTATTGCATGTTGTGTAAGGTCATGTGTTATAGTGTACTTCGAGTTGTGTTATGTTGTGATGTGTCAATTGCCGATTGATATGATAACACAGTATAAGAAGCTACCGTGTTGTGCCCATATTCAACCTAATTGCGTATTGAGTTGTCTCAGTGAGTCGATTTGTCTGACTGCACAATACGTGAAACTGTTGTGTTGTGTCACATTGTGCTTTGCTCAAATTTTAGAGTGTTGAGTTATGTCATAAACATGTCGGCATGACATGCTTTACACCTCTAAGTGACGGAACAAGGTGGGGGTAAACCAGTCCTCCTAACTCTAATCACTCAATGTTTTTTATCCATTGTCTCAATGAGCTTTTTGGATTTACTCCACCTGGCACCATGTCCTACCGGTATCCTTACAAATTAAGCTTAAGGGGAAGGATCCGATGACATGGTTAGAATGACTTCATCATCACATGGTGGCACCTTCTTTCCTAAAAAATC
>JAJJMB010006934.1:0-11151 GCA_023531105.1 Papaver atlanticum | reverse complement strand
TGTTTTAACACTTTTCTCCCTTTTAATCAACTTTTGAGCCATAAACATGTATTTTGAGATTATGATTAATATGAGGAGCTAAACCCCATTGCTGAGGCGATAGAGGAAGCTATTTTTCCAACAAAAAGTGGTATATTCTATTTTATTTATTTTATTTCAATTATTTTTATGATTATTTTCCTTGATTTATAATTGTTTGAATGATTTTTGTTAAGCAATTGTTATTTCTTTTGATAGAGCATGCTTAGCCATAGGTTTTTGATGCTTTATACTTTGGATTTACACTTGTTATTTTGAAAATCTACATGTTGCAATAGTTTAGAATCAAATTGAATGAGAAAATTGCATGAATATAAATACTAGATTAAATCACTTTGAACTTGGAAAATAGTGGAATCTCAGCCTTAGTGTTCTTTTAAAATTTATATCAACTTTGTCAGTGTTTGCTATAATTTTTAGTGATTTTTCTATTTAGTTTTGAATTTAAGTCTAAAGTTATCCTTCACAAGTTCGAGCAACGAATCTTTTTACCACTACAACTACAAAACACATCAGGCACTTGAATTCTTGGAGTACTACTCTTCTAAGATCATTTGTAGCTTTTACAAGAATGTTGTTGGTGAATTACAAAGAAGGAAGTTCAAGAATGGGCAGTAGTACGTATTGCGTTGCTATGGGATTCTTGAAAGTTTACAATGATCTTATGTGAACTATGGTGCATGGTCATTAATGACTTTGTATGTTCTTATTTTTTAAGAGAATCTTTTTATACGCCTTTGGTAGCTATTCTTGGTGTAAATCCGTACGAAAAAGATTGATTCTACCCTCTAAGGACAAATCATCTTATATGTGCATTACGAGTTTGTCTTGATGTCTAGGAAACTTCTTATGAGAATTTATTATTGTGTCTTAAGAAGGATAACTAGAGTTTGGAATAGCCATTATTGTGAGTACACATAGCTATTTCCAACGATTTTCTTCTTGCAATGTTTTTAAATTTATTTATTTAAATTCTAAAGTTTATTTGGAAGATGATTTTGCAGTATTAATCTTTATTGGTTTTATATATTGCAAAAAATTTATGGGATATGTGTGTTTGCGTCCGTGAACTATGATTGTCCCATACATGTCAAAAGTTAAGCCTATTATGTCATTATGCAAATATTGATGAAGATAAGATGAACTTTTGATTATAAAGATTAAGTATATTATATGTCTTTATGAAAACATTGATGAAAAATAGAATGAATCTTTGAATATTCCGCAATATTGGTCTTTCCCTGATCCAGTTCTTTATGAAAATACTGCGTAGCTTCGTAAGTTCTCTTATGTGAGCATTTCCGATTAAATTGATCATGGGTTCTCTTGTGGTTAATTTAATTGAGTATTTTGGATACAAATTAATGTTTCATGTGATTTGTTAATGTCCAAAGAAATCCTTATTTTCTTGTGAAAGTAAGGTCGCTCTTGTTGTTCTTTCGGGAATGACATTTTATGGGGGAGAGTTCTTAATTGAACTTGTGCTTAATTGCCAAATCTTTGTGGGGAGTGCGAATGTGGAATATTATAGGAGTTTTCTTATATCTTTATAAACTCCTTGATGAATGCATTTAGTTTCGGCTATATGATTGCATCTAAACAAAGTTGATATGTTCTCTTTTGGTCTTGAAGTATCTCTATGGAAATTTCATTACGATTCCACTAGTTTTCGTACCTTTTCCAATTTTTATTAATAAAAAGGGGGAGAATTAATATGTGGTTCACACTACAAATACATATGGTTTACGGATCATTATGTAAGGGGGAAAGGTTTTCATGTGAGATGAAGTATTGACTAAGGGGGAGTGATACATACCACCATAGTATTATTGTCAAAGTTGTGCTACAATTGGACTTTGATGTTGTGTAATAATGCTATTACACTGTATAACAATGATTGAGAGCAACTGTTTTCTCATTGTTATAGCTATGGATCTTCAACAACTATGATGCTGAGTTGAACACATTCAGAATCACTGGAGTACTTGGAACTGACGAAGATTTCGAGTAATGTTAAAGAACCAAGGAAATCAAGCATTTGGATTGAGAGCTACAAAGTTTATTTATTTTGTATTCCATATGTATTGATAGTTTTTGTCACTAAAATTGACAAAGGGGGAGATTGTTAGAGCACTGCTCGGTCAAACTCGCAAGCGTTGCTATTTCAATCTTGTTGTCAAGTTTAGTTTTCAAAACTATAAGTCTTGATTTCTAGTCTACTTATAGCTAAGTCTCGGATTAGCATAGAAAGTGTAGTTGAGCATTAGACTTCACGGCGTTCATCGAATGAAGACGAAGAACTACTAAGAAGAGCTTGTGGAAATTCATCAACAAAAGGTATATGGAGACTTGAACTCATCTATCACTCAAAAGTCTATCTACTCTATCTCGTATTTGAGACAAAAGTCGTATAGCTATATAGACTTCAATTATACATATTTGATATTTTGAGCTGAGTTTAACTCGCTTACATATTTCTCGAAATATGTGTTGGTATGCTTTCGCTTTAAACAAGTTCATCTTATATAATTGACGAAAGTCAAAAGATGATCATGTGAAAATCGCCTGGTAACATCTTAAATGATTTGTGTGAGACAGTCATTTGATGTAGACTCGGAATGTTTCGTATTGATCATTCGATCACTTGAAAATTGCTTTGAAGCTAATAGTTTGTGTGAGACAGCTATTGTCGTCTTCCGAGAATGTTTCAATGATTGAAATAAAAGTTTAGAATGATTGGATATAAGCATAGTATGCGTACTTGCATATATGTAATCCAAGTCCGGGAACCATAGTATGCATACCTATACGCGTACTGCTTGGTTTAGTGAAAGTCCGGGAACCTTGTACGCATACTGGCATGAGGTTCAGTTCCGGGAATTTCCGATGAGTTTGGAAGGTATGCGTACCAGTTCGTGTATTGGCGAACCCAAACTTAGTCCAGCCATTTAAGTATGCGTACCCGTATGCATACTTGAATGGATAATGTTCTAAAATCGGTTGGTTCATGAACTAATACATTTATATAATAATGAATGCAACCTTTTGCAAACCGTGTCTATAATGTTCATGACTTTGATTCGAGTGAATCAAAATCGATTTTGCTTCAATTGTTTCTTGTATACTTCTCTGAGAATATAAACAATTGAACAACTCTAGAACTAGTTTCATTTGATTCATTTGAACTAGTTATGGTTAAGATGAATAAGATTGATATGAAAGTGTTCATATGGCTAACCTCGGTTAACTATTGTTGAGCCAACAAAGGTGCACACGTTTAGGTACGGTTACTCATATCTAAATGAAGTCTCTTTTCACTTGTGTGTAACAAGCAAAGTTCGATCTAACGGTTGAAATATATTAGCTTGGTCTAAACAGGATTTCATCTAATGGTGAATATTGAATGCTTTGTTACCAAGGTAACTTAGATTGCAAACCCTGATTTGAAGACTATATAAAGGAGAACTCTAGCAACTGGGAAACCTAATCCCCACACCTCCTATGTGATACTAGTTACGACTAGAGTCGATTCTCCTTTAACCTTAGGTTTTTCACGAAACCCTATAGGTTAACGACTTGAAGACTTCATTGGGATTGTGAAGCCAGACCCAACTATTTTCTCTGTAGTTGCGTGTTATGATCTTGCTGTTTTCTATTGTGATTGAGTACTATCTTCTCTAAGATTTGCTCGAGATTTATTCTCCGATAGGAAAGATAAAAAGTAGTCATAAACATCTTCGTCTCATCGTTTGTGATTCCACAATATCTTGTTTCACTACCATACGATTAAGATTATTGTGAGGTGATTGATATTTCCAGGATGTTCTTCGGGAATATAAGTACGGTATATCAATTGGTTCCTTTTCACCTTGATTTATCAAAAGACGGAACAAAACTCATAGGTTTATCCGTGGGAGAAATATTTATCTATACAATAGACTTTTCTGTGTGAGACAGATTGGTTTATCAAGTCTTTTACTTTGGGTCGTAGCAACTCTTAGTTGTGGGTGAGATCAGCTAAGGTAATCAAGTGCTTAGATTCCTACTGGGATTCAGATACGTAAGGAGCGCAACTGTACCTTGACCAGTGTGAGATTGGTTAGGTCTCAACTACATTCCAGTCTGAAGTTAACTTGGAGTAGGCTAGTATCTGTAGCGGCTTAATATAATGTGGTATTCAAATATGGACTAGGTCCCAGGGATAAAAGCTAAAAGAAAAGCAAAAGAAAGACAAAGAAATTTTATTTTATTTTTTAGATTTTATTTTTATTTTAGTTTTTATTTCTTTAGATTTTCTTTTTACAAATTGTATTAGGATATCTTTTATTTATTTTTTTTATTTTTTTTTTGCACTTTATTTTTGGACTTTGGACTGTGAACTTTGGGACATTATTATTTTTTTTATATACCCTACGGAAGGGTATCCTTAAATATATAAAATGTTTGCAGGGAAGGACGACGATTACGATATCGTCTCGGCCCCTCGGGTTCGCACATTGACACAGGAGTCAGTGGCCCGAGTCGACTACAGCGGTTCTTCGCCCGTCTGGTACGGGAGGTAAACTTTTAAACACCCGCGAATCCCCTGTCAGCGGGTTTACTGTCTTCCTTAAGGTGCATATATGCTGAGGAATTGAATACAGACATTTATTTTCCTAGTAAAGGGCAAGGCCTGGCCATACAAGATAAGGGTTCGGATTTCATCACCGTTCTCTTCTTTCCCGCCTTAGGAAAACAATACCGAACGCGAACCTAAGCTTAAAATATTGACTAGAACGAGACCGATAGGGTAACGAGCTTATAGGAAAGTCGTTCAAAAGGATCGTATTGGGTATCTTGTTAGCCTAACTCAAAGTTCAGGAAGATTACTGTAAGTTGATTAGAGCCGCCTTGTAACCCAGGGAAGCGTTGCCAAAGAGGTGGGGGTATCAAAGCTCCTCTGAGCTTCTCCTACTTCTCTTCGACTTACTTTATTCGGATCGTCCTATGAGGTTTGCTAAAATTGTACCCAGTTGCCTCTTGGAAGAGTAGAAGCTGGTCTAGAAACAATCTAAGTGGAGCCATCATGCTTTTTGTTTGCTAGAAATCAATAGGGTTGATTTGGTTGAGTCGTCCTTGTTTTGCGATTGCTTACCCTTCCAATTTAGGAAATTCTTGTGTATGCCTGAACGTAAGAGAGACGCCCTAGGTAGATTTGTTAAAGAAAAACCTAGCAGTTCTAAGCGTCTCGATTACCTTGACCTAGAAGGTCCGATTTTCGGAAAGTCCTGTTTTGAACGTACTCCTTTTACTGAGGAGAGAATCCCCAATACTCCGATAGTACCAGAAATGGCTACTTTGAAAGCTTTGTTGAATCCGACTAGGACCACTCGTCCCTCGTGTATTAAGTTAGCTGACACAGAAGCCAATTATGAGCTTAGACCTGGGACCATACAGATGCTCCCAATCTTTTTAGGGAAAGAAAATGAAAACCCTTATTTCCATGTTAGGCATTTTGAAGAAATTTGCAGTACCCTAAGAATTAGAGGATTAGATGATGATGCTTTGAAACTTAGGTTATTTCCCTTTTCCTTGAAAGATAAAGCCAAATCGTGGCTGTATAGTTTGACTTATGAGGCAATCGAAACATATGAACAACTTACATCTGCCTTTTTCAATAAGTTTTTCCCTAGGCAAAAAACATCGTCTATTAGGACGCAAATCTGCACATTTTCACAACAAGAGGGAGAATCTTTGTATAGGTATTTGGAAAGGTTCAATGATTTGTTAACACAATGTCCTCACCATGGTTTAGAAAAGGTTAGGCTAGTTCAGATCCTTTATGAGGGTTTAGATTATTCCACAATATCCACGGTTGAAGCTCTGTGTCCAGGTGGGTTTGAGAACCAAACTGTTGATGCAGCGATGACATTTTTGAATGAAATCGCCGAAAAGACCCAACAATGGGAAAATAGTAGGGAACCCCAGAAAACAATTCTTCTAAGCAGAGGAAACATTAATAGGGTAGAAAGAGGCTATGAATCAGATGCCAAGATTGCAGCGATAGCTAAAAGGTTAGAAGCTCTAGAAGTGGGTCACACTAGTGGTAGATTGGAGCCTTTTTGGGAAGGCCAGAATAATGAAGAGCAAGCCAATGCTCTTTATAATAACACTAGACTCGATAATCGTCAGAAATTTGACCCATATTCAGAAACCTATAATCCTGGGTGGAGAAACCATCCGAACCTTTCATGGTCTAAGGGCCAGAATCAAGGTCAGTTTAGTAATTCTAATGCTCCCCCAGGTTTTAGTTATGCTAAGAATCCTTCGGGACAGGCTCAATTTCAGAATCAGTCGGATAAGAAAATCCTAAGCCTAGAGGAGCCTCTCGTGTTGTTAACTCAGCAAACTGCAAAATTTCAGCAATAAGTAGAACAAAGTCTACAAGCTAGTAACAAGATAGGACAAGAAAATAGTCAGGCTATTTCCGAGTTAAAAAACCAGGTAGGTCTGATAAATTAGTCTTTGAGAGAAAAAGGTAGGTTTCCTAGTCAAACACAACCCAACCCTAGAGGAGTTCATGAAGTAGGTACAAAATCATCGAAACAATTGAATGCTATTAGAACCCTTATAAGTGGTAGAATTGTAGACAATGGGGTAACCATGCCCGATAGTGAACATACTGTAGTTCACCCCTCAGGACCACCCATAGTTGAGGAAACCGATAAAGTTTCTGATGATGTCAATTCGGTCCCTGGGGGATCTGATTCTGTGCCTAGAGCCCCATTTCCCCAGCTATTAGTACCAACAAAGAAGGAATCGAACTTTAATGACATATTGGAGGTTTTTAAGAAAGTCACCATAAACCTTCCTTTATTAGATGCAATTAGGAAAATTCCTGCTTATGCCAAGTTCCTTAAGGATATGTGTAAGCGAAAGCGAAAACTTAGCGTCCATAAGAAAGCCTTTTTAGCTAGTCACGTAAGTTCAATCATTCAGAACACCACAACTCCAAAGTACAAAGACCCAGGTTCCCCTACCATTGCTTGTACAATAGGTAAATTCCGGGTAGAAAAAGCTTTACTTGACTTAGGAGCCAGTGTGAACTTACTGCCGTACCATGTGTATTTATAGCTAGGACTTGGTGAAATGAAACCTACTCAGATGACACTGCAGTTAGCTGATAGGTCCGTTAAAATTCCTCGAGGTGTTATCGAGGATGTTCTCATTGAGGTCGACAAGTTTATTTATCCAGTGGATTTTGTTGTGCTAGATACCCAACTTGTCCCCGACCCAGAGAACCAGATACCTGTGATTTTAGGTCGCCCATTTTTAGCTACGTCTAATGCGATCATTAACTGTCGAAATGGTGTGATGAATTTGTCTTTTGGTAATATGACTATGGAAATGACCATTTTTAATGTCAGTAAGCTACCTTATGAGTTAGATGACACATGTGTTGAAGAGGTGAACATGATAGAAGCCTTAATTCAGGAGTCATTACCAAACATTTTGTCTGAAGACCCATTAGAAAGTTGTCTATCCCATTTTGGTTTAGATTTTGACAACGATAGCACTGTTGAAGAAGTAAATGCCCTATTAGATTATACCCCCGTGTTAGACACTAATAGATGGAAAGCTAGGTTCGAACAATTACTAGTTTCTGAGACTACCTTAATTCCTTTTTTAGAATAGCCTCCTAAGTTGGACCTTAAACCACTACCCGACACTCTAAAGTATGTGTTTTTAGGCCCATCTGAGACTTTACCTGTGATTGTAGCCTCCGATTTGGATAGTGATCAGGAAAGTAGGCTAGTGAATGTACTTCAAGATAATAAGGAAGCTTTAGGGTGGACTATAGCATACATTAAGGGTATAAGTCCTACTGTGTGTATGCATCAGATTCATTTAGAGGAAGACTCCAAACCTTCTAGGGAGATGCAACGTCGACTGAACCCTAACATGAAAGAGGTAGTTCGAAAAGAGGTGCTTAAGTTGTTAGATGCGGGTATTATCTACCCAATTTCAGACAGTAAGTGGGTCAGCCCCGTTCAGGTTGTCCCCAAGAAATCAGGTATCACTGTAGTCCAGAATGATAATAACGAGTTAATCCCAACCCGAGTGACCACGGGATGGCGTGTCTGTATTGACTATAGGAAATTGAACAAGGTCACAAGGAAGGACCACTTCCCCCTTCCTTTCATCAACCAAATGCTAGAGCGATTAGCTGGACATAGTCATTATTGCTTCTTAGATGGCTACTCCGGATATAATCAGATCGTTATTGCCCCAGAAGACCAAGAGAAAACCACTTTTACCTGTCCCTTTGGTACCTTTGCGTATAGACGCATGCCTTTTGGGCTATGTAATGCCCCTGCGACCTTTCAGCGTTGCATGATGAGCATATTTTCTGATATGGTAGAACGGTTTTTAGAGGTCTTTATGGATGATTTTTCGGTGTTTGGTTCATCTTTTGATGAGTGCTTACATCATTTGACATTAGTGTTGACTAGGTGTAAGGAAAATAATTTAGTGCTTAATTGGGAAAAATGCCATTTTATGGTTAGATCAGGAATTGTGTTAGGGCACATCGTATCCTCTAAGGGTATAGAGGTAGACAAAGCCAAAGTTGATCTTATTAAGACTTTACAGGTCCCAAAAACCGTAAAAGATATTAAGTCATTCTTAGGGCATGCAGGATTTTATCGTC
Organism: Papaver atlanticum; assembly: GCA_023531105.1. NCBI lineage: Eukaryota > Viridiplantae > Streptophyta > Magnoliopsida > Ranunculales > Papaveraceae > Papaver > Papaver atlanticum. The sequence continues at coordinate 2,423 of JAJJMB010006934.1, read as the reverse complement.
GATTCATTAAGGATTTTAGCTTGATTTCTAGACCTCTTTGCAATTTGCTTGCAAAAGATGTTAAGTTTGTCTTTGATGATGTGTGTTTAGAGGCTTTTGAGAAGCTTAAGAGTTTACTCACTACCACCCCCATAGTCCAGGCACCTAACTGGAACCTACCCTTTGAGATTATGTGTGATGCTTCAGATTATGCTATAGGCGTTGTGTTAGGACAGCGACAAAACAAATTACTTCATGTGATTTACTATGCTAGCAAAACTCTGAATGATGCCCAACTGAACTATACAACTACCGAGAAGGAACTGCTAGCCATCGTGTTTGCCTTGGATAAGTTTAGATCCTATCTACTAGGTTCTAAGGTTGTAATCTATACCGATCATGCTGCTTTGAAATACCTTTTGTCTAAGAAGGATACGAAACCTGGATTGATTAGATGGATCCTCTTGTTGCAAGAATTTTCTATAGACATTAGAGACAAAAAGGGGGAAGAAAATGTAGTAGCAGATCACTTGTCTAGGCTAGTTGTTGATCATTCTAATGATTCTCTTCCTATAAGGGATAGCTTTCCTGGTGAACAATTGTTCTCTGTTTCCCAATCACCTTGGTACGCACATATAGTGAATTATCTTGTTACTGGTCGAATGCCTCAACATTGGGGTATACAAGATCGTTCTAGGTTTTTAGCCGAGGTTAAGCATTTCTTTTGGGATGATCCTTATCTGTTTAAGTATTGTCCATACCAGATTATTAGGAGATGTATACCTGAGAGTGACCAGTCCAGAATTATTTCCTTTTGTCATGAACATGCATGTGGGGGTCATTTTAGTGCTAAGAAGACTGCTGCTAAGATATTGCAGTGTGGATTTTACTGGCCTTCGTTGTTTAAAGACTCCCATAGTCATTGTGTTTCTTGTGAGCATTGCCAGAGGTTAGGAACCATTTCCCGTAGAAATATGATGCCTTTGAACCCTATTTTAGTGATTGAGGTCTTTGATGTGTGGGGCATTGATTTTATGGGTCCATTTCCTAATTCTTTTGGTTATCTTTACATACTTGTCGCTGTAGACTATGTGTCTAAGTGGGTTGAGGCGGTTCTGTGTAGAACAAATGACCACAGGGTCGTAGTCCAGTTTTTGAAAGAGAATATACTTACACGTTTCGGTACGCCGCGAGCTATCATTAGTGATGGAGGTGCACACTTTTGTAATAGACCGTTTGCTCTTTTAATGAAACAATATGGTATTACCCATAAAGTAGCTAACCCATATCACCCACAGACTAGTGGTCAGGTAGAGGTCTCCAATAGGGAAATTAAGCGTATTCTAGAGAAAACAGTTAGTCCTAATAGGAAAGACTGGTCGTCGAGGCTTACTGATGCCTTATGGGCTTATCGTACTGCGTTTAAGACACCCATTGGAATGTCACCCTATCGTTTAGTTTTTGGCAAGGCATGTCACCTACCTGTTGAGTTAGAGCATAGAGCCTACTGGGCTATTAAGCAGCTAAACTTTTCACTTGACAAGGAAGGAGCTCACAGAAAGCTCCAGCTCAATGAGTTGGACGAGATTCATAGAGATGCGTACGATAGTGCTAAGGAGTATAAGAACAAAATGAAACTTGTGCATGATAAGAATATTTTACGAAAGTCATTTTCTCCAGGTCAAAAATTTCTTCTATATGACACTCGTTTGCATCTATTCCCCGGGAAGTTGCGCTCTCGGTGGACCGGTCCTTTTGTGGTCCGTACTGTTTTTCCTCATGGCGTTATTGAGATTGAGACACCAGACGGTAGTAGTTCTTCAAAGGTTAACGGTCAGAGATTGAAGCCCTTTTTAGAGCCTTTTCCTACAGGTGATGTCGAGGAGGTCCCTCTGGAGGACCCTGTTTACCTTGATTGACCATCAAGGCGATTTGTATGTTGTATATTATTTTTGTAGGTTTTTGATTCCACTTCACCCAGGTACTATCTTTCCAACTTCCCTCTTTACTGATTCCTCATGTTATTTATACTTTTGGTACTGTTCTTTAATTAGAAACATTGAGGACAATGTTAGATTTAAGTTTGGGGGTAGGGTAGAAACTTTTTGTCCCTTTTTGTCGTAATAAATAATCTCCAGAGCCTAGAAATTTATGCCTATTAAGGAGTGAACTAACTAATCTAAGTGGATGGAAGCATTTTGGTTTAGGAGTTGAGGAACCAATCTGATTAGATGGAAACGTCTATAAGAGTCTATTCATAAAAGCACGGAGCTCAGGTGTTAGAAATAACATGATAGTTTCACCGTATCTCGGAATCATCTTAATACTTCTGTTTTTGTTTTTGCAAATTTTTATGTTGATGTCTGCTGGGTTGAAATAGAGTGATTGAGTTACTAAAAAAAAAAAAAAAAGACCAGACCAATTAGACCAATCGGAATAAATAA
>JAJJMB010006933.1:0-11064 GCA_023531105.1 Papaver atlanticum | reverse complement strand
GAAGTAATAATTGTAAGCACGAAGCATGAAACATCAAAAGTATTAAAACCAAGCATGTCCCATCAAAACACTTCACAACTACTCAATAAAAACCAATTTTTCTTTTAAGTTCTATGCAAAAAAATCATGTAAAATAATTGCAATAAATAATTAAAATAGAACTATACCACTTTTCATGGAACAATGGCTTCCTCCGTCGCCTCGGCTAAGGGGTTTAGCTCCTCATATTAATCATAATCTCAAAATACATGTTTATGGCTCAAAAGTTGATTAAAAGGGAGAAAAGTGTTAAAACAGCGGATTCTGCAGTTGCTGAAGGTCTAAATCAGAAGTCGGAATTGTTGCTGAAAGGCTTCGGTGACTGCAGGAAGATGCGACCGTACCTCGTTGTCACTGAAAATAAGTCTGCTTCTGCAACTGTCTCTGAGGGTCTAATGTTCTTCGTGTTCTTCTTCTTTGCAGCAGCAGAAAAGTTTCTGTATCGACTCCAGTTGATTTTTTTACGCTTCTCTAAGGCTCTAAACTTTCCCCTAAACTTTGTTGCTCCTCAATATGACTCGAATCAACCTATATATATCCACCAAACCCCAAAATCTCTCGAGTTAATCCAAATATTATCGTTATTTCTTAACAGCACGTTACGGGATTTTAATCTTCTTTTTACGCGTCAACTTGGTTTCCAAACTCTCTTAAACTCTCTCAGGACTGAATAAGGACTCCATACACTCCTATCTTGCCGTAAACTCTTCACAGACTCTTTTGTAAACCGAAAACAACTCAAAATTTGAATTCTCCCTGTTTTGCTCCAACACGGATTTCTATCTCTGTTTAATCGATTCTACAGCTCATACCAAACTTGTTTATCCTTAACATGGTTGACTCAACGAAAATCAGCCCTTGAATCTCCTTAAAAATCATCCAAAAATCAAAACAGAAATTCTGTTTTCTGACAAAATTTTCCCGCCAATTTTTTGTTTTGAAAATTTGAGAAATGTGACCTCCCCCTATCCAGTGCCGGTCTGTGCTAAGCAGCTGCTTGGAAATGGGTTACCCCTTATCCAAAATGAGAGTCCGAATAGCAAGTGTCCTCCCAGGAGCCTTTAACAACTTTTCGAGCCAATTTTGCCGCAAAAGCCTATTTCTCCAAAAACACCTACAAAGGGATAAAATACCAAAATTAGTACAAAAATGGGTACTAAAAATATACACAATGGAGATGAAAATAGACACATAAATGCGTCTATCAATATGTACCATGGGTACCCGTACGAACGAAAACTTGGCCCATAGGAGAAGAGAACCAAAGCAACGAAGAATGCAATTCAAGGAGACTGTTTGCAAGGCAGTATTTTGCCTAGTGAAAACTTTCACAAGTCTTAGCTCGATAAATTTTACATTCTCATAAGAGAAAAAATTTAGAGCATAAGAATAGAAATTTTTAACAAAAAAAACTTTTAAAAATCTAATACAAATACTTATGCAAACATGTTCGTGAATGATAATCCAGCTAAGAACGATAAGAAAATAGCTAGAGAATCAGAAACATTTTGCCGTAAAGTATAGATGATTATATCTCACTCAACCAGGAATTTTTGTGAGTGAGAATTCAACCTTGTGATCAATTAGCATTAGTATGAGCCTTGAGCTCATCAAATGAATGTTGTTTTCGGTTAAACCTCTTTCTCCTGATCTTTGGAGGAAAAACGTTATGATGCGACAAGTTATCATAAAATTTACTATCATCAAAATACGCCGCATAGTATGTATTCTTACCTGCAAAATTTTGACTAGAGGGAATTGACAGCCTGTTAATAATCTCATTATAACCTTCAATTATCATTTTCAAGTTGTCATCCATCTCTCCATTTTTGATTCCTTCTTCTGGTACCCTTTTCACATCATGAACAACATTATCTCCCTTTTTGATTGAATAAGACCCATGAGTTCTTCTTGAGTGAATTGGTTTAAGAAGACTGTTTCGTATTTGAACATTTGAGGAACACATCGAACTGACTTTCCTGGTAGGATACACAGGGTGAGTACTAAAACCAATTTGTCTAAACATACAAATGCCAGTTACACCTTTGAGAATTAAATCTAAGGTGTGTTGAAGATGAACAATAGAATTGTCATTCAACCTCGATTTCCTCTTTTGTTCAACATGTCCTTTTGAATCACAAAAGAGACATACTTTCTGATCACCTGAGTGATTAGACAGAATAGTCTTAACACCATCGTTGGGAGATGTCTTCCGTCTATTTGATGTGGATATTCCTTGATTAGAGGAAGACACAGGCACATCCGTTTCAACAGGAAGGGATTTTGATTTTACTTCTGGAACTGAGATTTTTCCAGTTAAATCAGAGGCAATTGGTACAGTGGACTCTTTTGAACATTCTTGAATAGAGAGTTTACTCAAAAGAAGTTCAATTTCCAAAGCATCCTCTTTTAGTTTTTCCTCAAGCATAATTCGTGAAGAACAAACTGAGGCGTTTTCCTCTCGAAGGACCTTTAGAAGAGAATCACGCTTATTTACCATACCAACAAGAGCATTGACTTTGTGTTTCAACTAGTTGACATTATCAGCCTGGATTCTAACAAGTTTTAGAATCATTACACTCTCTTTGGCTGCTTCCCTTTCAACTTCAGAGTCAGACTCGTCAGTAAGGTAATCCGGGTAACACTTGTCAATGGAAGTCTGTTTCATTGGAACACTATGTTCGTCTATATTTGAGATTTAAAAATCTTTCTCTTTAATAGATTTCATAGAAACAGAACTTTTGTTTCTGCTGATGCGTTTATTAGAGATAGCACTTCTGTCCATATTTAGATCGCTACAAACACAGACATATGAGGTCTTAAATGTGTTTGCCTGCTCTGATACCAATTGAAAAAGCGGGGGTCTAACAACCACACCCAATATTTTCTTTCGGCAATCTGAATAGACAAACTCCAATATACTTTCAAGAGAATCAACTAGACAGTCGGACTCAATCTAGAGAAAAGTATATCAAAGAGTTGATATCTCTGTTTCACAATGTAATCAGCAAATCAAACAGATCGAAATCCGCGAGCCTGATTATTATGTGAAACAACTTGAATGATACCAAAGACCAATGTTCAAGTGTCAATCAATTTATATCAACAACCAAAGGTTGGATTATCTAATTGATTGATCTTAACACACAACCTGTGATATTTCTATTATATAACAAAATATAATGCGGAAAACAAATAACACAGACGCCAGAAATTTTATTAACGAGGAAACCGAAAATGCAGAAAAACCCCAAGACCTAGTCCAGCTTTGACCACTACACTGTATTAAGCCGCTACTGACACTAGCCTACTACCAATGAACTTCGGGCTGGAATGTAGTTGATCCCTAATCAATCTCACACTGATCATGGTACATTTGCACTCCTTAAGTCTCTGAACCCCAGCAGGATTCAACGCACTTGATTCCCTTAGATGATCTCACCCACAACCAAGAGTTGCTACGACCCAAAGTCGAAGACTTGATAAACTAATCTGTCTCACACAGAAAAGTCTATTGGAATAGATAAATCTGTCTCCCACAGAAATACCTACGACTTTATTTCCGTCTTTTGATAAATAAAGGTGCATATGAACCAATTGATAAACCAGACTTATATTCCCGAAGAACAACCTAGTATTATCAATCACCTCACAATAATCTTAATCGTATGGAAGCGAAATAAGATATTGTGGAATCACAAATGATGATACGAAGATGTTTGTGACTACTTTTTATCTTGCCTATCGGAGAATCAATCTCGAGCAAATCTTAGAGAAGATAGTACTCAATACGATAGAACAGGGCAAGATCAGAACACGCAACTACAGAGAAAATAGTTGGGTCTGGCTTCACAATCCCAATGAAGTCTTTAAGTCGTTAACCTATGGGGTTTCATGAAAAACCTAAGGTTAAAGGAGAATCGACTCTAGTCACAACTAGTATCACACAGGAGGTGTGGGGATTAGGTTTCCCAGTTGCTAGAGTTCTCTTTTATATAGTTTTCAAATCAGGGTTTGCAATCTAAGTTACCTTGGTAACAAAGCATTCAATATTCACTGTTAGATGAAAACCTTATTAAACCCAAGCTAATATCTTTCAACCGTTAGATCGAACTTAGCTTGTTATACACAAATAAAATGTACCCTCATTTAGGTTTGAGTAACCGTACCTAAACGTGTACACTATGTTGGCTCAACAGTAGTTAACCGAGGTTAGCTATATGAACACTCTCATATCAAACTTATTCATCGTAACCACAACTAGTTCAAATAACGCAAATGGAACTAGTTAAAGAGTTGTTTAATTGCTATATTCTCATAGAAGTATACAAGAACACAATTGAAGACAAATCAGTTTGATACACTCGAATCAATTCCTGAACATTATAGCCACGATTTGCAAAGAATGCATTCCTTAATATATAAATGTATTAGTTCATGAACAAACCGATTTTAGAATTTTAACCACTCAAGTATGCAAACGGGTACGCATACTTTATTAGCCGGCCTGAGTTTGAGTTCGCCAGTATGCAAACGGGTACGCATACTTCCAAACATCCAAAACACAGCAGAAATTTCCGGACCCAAACCCTTCGCCAGTACATGTACGGGTAGGTGTACTTAGGTTACCGGAATTCTGCTGTAAATGGTAAATTTGGGTGTGCAATCGAGAAACGAATCTAAACCCTAAACAAATGCACTGCACGGGAGTACTTTAGATTCGAGAGATGAATATGTACAATCCTGGCCTAAACCAAGAAATGGTCATTCCAGTCTTGCTTTGGTCACAAAATGAAGTAGAAGGGTTGATCTTAGGGAGGGAAGCGAAGAAGGTGTTGAGATCAGAATGGTTAACTCTGAAGGTGTGGTTGTTTTATGACCTTTATCAGAATGTGGAACTCGCCTGCGGGATGCAAGCTATTAGTTCTTTGGTGTTTTTCTGGATACTTGTGTTGATAACCCTTGTTGGTTGAAATAGGTTGAAAACCTATTTAAATAGTCATAGTTGCACGCACCCTGATCTCATAGGAAATGAGATTAGTTGAGTGATGGAGAAGTGGGATCGTGTGAAAACCACGTCTTACTATGAGGGAAGACGGGTCAGTTTACACCCACTACTTCTCAGCTTCCACTAACTGTCCGCCTTTCCTGACACTTTCTCATAATGGGAGTGTTGTACGCCGCACGCTGTAAACCGCCAGACCAATACCCTGATTAACATCCCCAAGTTTGTGACATGTTTGATGTCTCGAGTATTTTATAGAAAATATGTAGCAAGTTGCTGAGTGGGTCTTTCCTAATTATTCTTACCAATCACGCACAAGCTAGGTGGCGGGTAGTCATGTGTGACGAGCCGAATCATTAGACTTGTCGCAAAGAATAACATGTGACGCCATTAGGTTAAATAACTAAGTTATTTGTGAAACTGATACTCATACAATAACGTATGTATTCAATGCATGTAAAGCATCGCTTTTAAGCAAGCATCTCAAAATAATCAATGCATGTGAAGCATCATTGTATTGAGCCTTACTTTGTTGGTTGCGGAACCTAGTGTCTTAAAAAGAGCATGACCGGCCACTTTCAGGAAGCTGCTGGGAGCTATTTATGCATGCCAAAGGTAGGTCCGTAGGTCCCTATAGGAGAGTGATGGCTGGTAGCCATTTTTACATCCTATTGGTCGGTCCAAGTTAAATCTAGACCAGTTAAATTGGCTAGCCAAATTGGATGGCTGAGCTGATTTGCGGCAGTTATTGATTGCCGCTAATTTATTTGAGACTTCTATAAGATGCGCGGCCATCCATCTTTGGGAGATCGTTTAGGAGCCATATGGGCAGGCCGTGGCTTGGCCGATTGTTCCTTATAAAAGAGGGGTGGCCGGTGATCATGGCCACATCTTGTTGAACACCTAGAATAAGAGTTTGCCCGGCCGATTCGACTGGCGAAGTTGGGCGGTCGAGATGATTTGCGGCAGTTAATGGCTGCCGTTGATTTAATTTAGGTTTGAAAAGCCGTGTGGCCAACCCATTTTGGGCCAACGTCTTATGGTGTTGACGGCATGCTGTGGATCATTCGTCCAACCAGCACTATACTTTGGCCACTAGTGAGTGTAGTCGCGCCTTGTCCGTTAATCGGAATTGAATCTAGGCCGGTCAATTCGGCTAGCGAAGTTGGACGTCCGAGATCGTTTTGTGGAAGTAATGTAATGTCGCTTAATAGAATTTAGGGTTTTATAAGTCGCGCGGCCAACTAACTTTGAGAATTCGGTCAGTGGCTCTGTTAGCGAGTTGAAAGGATTCTGATTGGCCAAGATATTAGGGGCCCTGCCGGTATGTATGGTGGTGCTTGTCCGATCGTGTTAAGAAGTGGATAGACTTGATAAATCGAGTGGCCAAACTTTGCGTCCGTGATTGTTTTAAGACTGACATGGGTAGCCTGTATTAAATTCCTTAAGGAATTAGGTGTTCCGACCAGCCAACTTCCAACTTTATTAAAAGTGCGTGTGGCACATTAAAAACGATCTGATTGGTCGATAGGAAAGGGAGCCGGAAAGCATCAACATGTAGCGTGGCCAGCCGGCCATAGATGCCGCCTGCTGAAGCAAATCGGTCGGCCAAGTGGCGCGGCCACGCCTCCTTTTGCCGTTGCTCTTACTTGCCGCAGTTCCTCTTTATTTCTTGTTTTCTGATTTTTGGTAGGATTTTGCTCCTACTAGTTCCATGATGGATCAATTTCCTAGTTTGCCTAGGTTTAGTTTCGACCAATAGGGTTCGAAATATCGTGCATGGCGCAAAAACCTAATTTTGTAAATTAATAAAATTAGGTTAGAAAGATTGAATTTTGTGAGCTGACACAAAATCAATCAATTTCTGGTGAATTTTGTGTGTTCATATAAAATCTCTAATTATGTTTCAGAGGGCAGCATAACTTTGCGTGCCTCTAATTGAGTATTTCCATGCATATCTTAATCCTGACACTTCGGTAAATTCATGCTACTCAGTTGCGAGCGAACATTAATTGTCATGTCATGTCAATATCAAGAGTTCGGCTGGGGAACATAGCATAGAATGAATACTCGGCAGGCTCCGACATTAGTGAGTAATGCAACTAGGAGCTTAAATACTCATTAGGCTCTATACTAGTGAACAATTCATCTAGGAGCTTGAGTTTCAGTATAATATTAAGAGAGACATAGGCACTCATCAGATTCTGATATATTCTTCAAATTCCTTGCGGAATATAGACATATCAAGGTCTACTACTTCTGATGCCGGGTCAAGTAGACAGACTTTTATAGTTTTCGCCCAATACTAAAAACCACCATCAACATTAAGTCCCTTACTTAGCACGTAATAGTGACATTGTTGCGGGGTAAACATTAGATGGTGACAGACGAAATTAAAATCTAAAATATGAAGCAGGTAGATATTACCAGGAAAATTCTAATCGGCCTTCAGCAACGGGACCGCGCGGGAAATGGTATTCGTAGTAGCGTGTTGCTAGCTCGGCCATGTGATAGACGCATTTATGTGTCTATTTTCATCTCTATTGTGTATATTGTTAGTACCCATTTTTGTACTTATTTTTGTATTTTATCTCTTTGTAGGTGTTTTTGGAGAAATAAGCTTTTGCGGCGAAATTGGCTCGAAAAGTTGATAAATGCAACCCAAGGGACGAGTGTTATGCGGACTCCAGCAAGGGATAAGGGGATAAGGGGTAACCTTTCCCATTCACATTCAAATTCTGTTTTTGGCGGGAAACCAAAACCAAAACAGAAAACATGTTTCTGGCAGTTTTGGTGGTAGTGATTTGGAGGAGTTTGAGGTTGAATAAACCTCTGATTTTCATAGGATAGACTCCTTATGGGTTTAGGAATCTAATATGGGTGTTGAAATCAATTAAACTGGGCTCAATCGACGGATTTTTATCTCAACAACAAAATATGGAAAGTCACGTGTGTGACCTGTTTTAGGAAATTTTAGAGAGATTAAAGTGTTATAAACCTTCCCAAAGATTAGTATCTATCTAAGGAAGAGTTTAGAATCAAAAGGAAAGCTCAGAAACGCGTATAAATTCTAAAACAAGAAATTGCCGCAACTTTGCCGTGAAGAGAAAGGAATAGATTTTGGAAGATTTTGGAGAGATTTAATCGGTCTTTTTGATATAAATAGATTGGTTGAGTCATATAGAAGGTGTGTCGAAAGTTAGGGAAAGTTTAGAACACGACAGAGCCGAGAAATCAAAGGTGCAGGAAACCGGGTTCTGTTGCTGCTGCTGCTGAAGAACACGAAGAACAATGACCCACACAGAACAGTCGCAGACGAGTGTCGTTCTTCAATAGCAGAACCGATTTATCGTTTATTAACAGCACTTCATTGTAACGGTGATTTCGGTAACTCCAGAAAAGCGTTGCAGATTCGCTGTATTATTATTTCTCTTCAATAAAAACACTTTTTGAGCCATGAATCAATCTTTTGAGCATGTTTTTACCATGAGGAGCTAAACCCCAACACTGGGATGACGGAGGAAGCCATGTTTCACAATTGATGGTAATTATAATTGATTCTTATGACTTTTTGCATTGCTTTTCAATCGATTTATGATTTTCGTTGATTATTTGTGATTTTGTTTGATAGTGTATGCTTAGTCTAAGAACTTTTGATGCACTATGCTTATGATTTACATCTAATGCTTTATAAAATATACTTTTGGCAAAGGAATAGAGTCTATAAAAGAGCTAGTATTGTTATGAATCATCGTATGAACCAATTGATTGTGAAGTTTGGTGGAATCCTAAGTCCTAGTCTCTCGTAATATTGATATCAACTTTGATTGCTATTTTAATCGGAATATAAGTCTAGAATCGAGTCTTCACAAGTCCGAGTTGAACGAACTCTACTTATCACTTTTTACAACAACATAAAATCACATCACTATGGGGTATGAGTGCTGTGGGCCCAGTCATCTATTCCCGTTCATGGAGCAAGAATCCTTCTTCTGTTCGTGTTAGAGCATAGCTCGGTTGAACCCACCAAGCGTTGGTATGTCAAGTTTGGTTGTCCTATTTTAGTGAACCAAAACTCATTTAAAGAGTCGCTTGATTATATATGCTAGAGTCAACTTCGTATAGGTTAGCTTGAAAGTATTAGGATATGAGACATTACATGTATTACGTGAAGACTTGAAAAATATGAAGAAGTAAGGAGTTACAACGACGACATCATCCTTCCTCTTGAGGTTAGTAATATTTAACTTGAACTGTTTCATTCCCTAACGTATCTTTCAAGTCATGCATATTGAAAACATAACTGCGAAGCTATGAATGATTATACTCTAGTTAGACGTATATTAAGGAATACACTACGAAGTATAACGCTTATCTTTTGAACTTCGTATATAAGACATCGACATAATCGTTTGAATGCTATTGTGATTATGTATGGGTATGAGGTGAAGATTTCGTCCTAGGAAACAATGTTTTACATTCGTTTAAAGGAAGTAAATTCATGAACTTGTTTTGTGAATCGAAAGGGAAATCGCTAGGCTTATTGGTATTGTTATTCATTGCAAATCTTTTGAATTACCAATATGTGTGTTTAGTATAACCGCTCATGACTTGCTTATGTTCTTGGTAAAACTATTCACAAGGCCTGACTTTTGTATTGGTATGACTTTTATTAGTGAAACCGATCTTAAGTAATCACCTGAGATGGTATGATCGATTTGTTGTAATTGGTATGACCAACTCTAGTCATTGGGGAACCGATCCTAGTAAGAGGTGCGACCGATCACAAAAGGGGAATCGATCCTTGTAAGAGGTGCAACAAGTTTTTAGTTATTGGGAACCGATCCTATGAACATGTGCGACACGTTTTTAGTTATTGGGAACCGATCCTATGGACATGTGCACCAAATACAAGTTAGATACCATATATATATATATATGTGGGAACCGATCCTAGTACCTAGTCAACCAATTTTTGGTAACTAGCGTGACTAATTCTAGTACCCATATGGAGGTAGAACCGAAACTTGTTTTGGTAGAACCGTTAAACCCATGTTTGGTGATTTGATAGGATAATCAATCACATAGTTCTTGGAAGTCAGATGAACCAATTCTAAACTTGTTTTGGAAGTGTGGAAAATCGGTTCTAAGATTGTAAGTATGAAAAAGGACTTACAAAGTAAAGATGTCGACATACTTTGAACATGTGCAGTAACGCTTATCTTTTATTGTTCAAAGATATTCCTTAATAGCTAAAGGACAATCCCGGATCGAAAATAAATTGAGAATCTTTTAATTAAGGTTTTTAATTTTATATTTGGAAAATAAAAATTAGTAATGTGCATTTACTAATTGGAGATTTTCTAGTGAGATTTCGGTCAACATTTGGACAAAGCATTTCCAGGAATTATGGAAACCGAATTTGGAAATATATTGCATATCTTGAGAATATTTTCGGTTATGGAAATTCCTTGGTGTCCAAACTTCCTTGGTCTATAAATATCAAAGTTTGCATTTCGAGCAAACTAATCCTCAGAGCCAGCAAAACTACCTAGTTGTGTTGTGATGTGAGTTTTAATTGTAGTAAAAATAGTGGTGAAAAGGTTCGATGCTCGAACTTGTGAAAGATTCTTTTAGACTCAAATTAACTAAAATAAAATTGTATCAAATTATAAAAAAAAGACACCGAGACTTTGGATTCCACCATTGACCAATTATTTGATAAATTCTAATCAATATTCATGCAATATTTTTCTTTAAGTTGACTCTAATATTTGCCTCTAATTTGGTTCTTGAAGTAATAATTGTAAGCACGAAGCATGAAACATCAAAAGTATTAAAACCAAGCATGTCCCATCAAAACACTTCACAACTACTCAATAAAAACCAATTTTTCTTTTAAGTTCTATGCAAAAAAATCATGTAAAATAATTGCAATAAATAATTAAAATAGAACTATACCACTTTTCATGGAACAATGGCTTCCTCCGTCGCCTCGGCTAAGGGGTTTAGCTCCTCAT
>JAJJMB010006917.1:0-14154 GCA_023531105.1 Papaver atlanticum | reverse complement strand
CACTATACATAAAAGAGATGAAAATAGACACATAAATGCGTCTATCACAGACCCAACTATTTTCTCTGTAGTTGCGTGATCTGATCTTGCTGTTTTCTATCGCGATTGAGTACAATCGTAAGATTTTCTTGAGATTTATATCTCCGATAGGCAAGATTGAAAAGTAGTCACAAACACCTTCATCTCATCGTTTGTGATTCCACAATATCTTGTTTCGTTAATCGATTAAGATTATTGTGAGGTGATCTTCGGGAATATAAGTCCGGGTTATCGATTGGTTCCTGTTCACCTTGATTTATCAAAAGACGGAACAAAACTCGTAGGTTTATCTATGGGAGACAGATTTATCTATTCAATAGACTTTTCTGTGTGAGACAGATTCGTGTATCAAGTCTTCGACTTTGGGTCGTAGCAACTCTTGGTTGTGGGTGAGATCAGCTAAGGGAATCAAGTGCGTAGTATCCTGCTGGGATCAGAGACGTAAGGAACGCAACTGTACCTTGAATCAGTGTGAAATTGATTAGGGTTCAACTACAGTCCAGACCGAAGTTAGTTTGTAGTAGGCTAGTGTCTATAGCGGCTTAATACGGTGTGTTGTTCAAATCTAGACTAGGTCCCCGGGTTTTTCTGCATTTGCGGTTTCCTCGTTAACAAAACTTGTGGTGTCTGTTTTATTTCTTTTCCGCATTATATTTTGTTATATAATTTAAATATCACAGGTTGTGCGTTGAATCTATCAATTGGTAAATCCAACCTTTGGTTGTTGATTGAAATTGATTGATCCTTGAACATTGGTCTTTGGTACCGTTCAAGTTATTTCTCTTGTATTCAATCAGACTCGCAAATTCCTATTTGGTTGAGTGTGGATTGAATCGATAAATTAAGATATAACTCTTTGATATATTTTTATTAAGATTGAGTCTGACTGTCTAGTTGATTCTCTTGAAAGTATATTGGAGTTAGTCCATACAGATTGCTAAGCGAAATATTGGGTGTGGTTGTTGTACCCCGCTTTTTCACACACATATATATATATATCCGGCAATGTTTTCATTTTCTCTCATTTATAAAAACATTTTAGATCAACAACAATGGCAAAGAGTTTCCATTAGTGCTACACATAACAAAATGAAACACTAATGGTTATCATATGGTTAGTAGATTCCCCTCTATTTTACTCCATTATTAAAGTTTCCATCGTCCTCTGTTTTTTTTTTTTTTGAAGCATTCCATCGTCATGTTGTCTGTTAATATGTTTTTGTTTTTTTGACGTTATGAATATATCACTGCATAGACATCGAAGCCATATAATGCTTCAAAAAAAAAAATGTTAATATGTTTTTTTTTAATTTCCGTTACGCCAATTATGAAAAAAAAAATTGTTTCATGTAATGGTGAATACTAATGATTTTTGGTATTTGATTTCATTGTATTGTATGTAGGTGCATGATTGAATAATGTGTAATCCTAGCCATGGTTTATCAAGAAGACTTATAGATTTAAATAAATCACCAAAACAAGAACACACATGTGATTTGAACAAGTTTCCATTATCAAGTGATGAAGATAAAGATAAAGATAATGATAGTGCAAGTGCAAGTGCGTTGAAGTTCAGTGAGATCAAGCAATAATACGACCATGTAGTTTGAGAATGAGTTTGAGCCATTTGTTAATTGATTTTGTGGGGTTGTTTATTTTATTTTATTTTTGAAACATTTTTTAGGTTGTTTTTTCATTTCCTTTGAAAAGTTAATTAAACGTCAACTTTTGGATGTTTTTTATCAAAAAGGATAAGAAATAAATTAATAAAACAAATAGTCACACTTAAGGGTAATTTTGAAATTTCAGTATGTTTGTTAATCCCTTGTTAATTAACATGAAAAGAATTATGTTTCCTATACAAAACCCGTTAATCCAAGAACAATTAATGTTTGCTTAACCTGTTCCCTCGTGCATAGGTTAACAACATTTGACTTTTTCTACTACAAAATATGATTTAAACCTCCTAGACTAAAATCAAAACAAAGCAACAAAGTCTAAATAAAACAACAGAAATAAACCTAATGAGTAATGATACTACTAACTAGTTAAATAAAACACACCATGAAATTATGATTTTGATCACAATAAACCACCCATCATGATTCAGCACCTCACAAACAAGAACCATTTGCGGTGAACTTTGAAACCATCAAACCCTAATATCCACCACTAATTTGGACGTTGAATCACGATTCTTTCAAGAGAAATAACTCTTTCTTCCAACTCACTAGTACTGATAGCTAGTGAACTCTCAAATGTTTGAATAAAATATATTAATTAAACAGCCAGAAAAGTTGTCAAGATCATTACCCCTAGTGCTAAGATCTGAAGTAAAGTATGATGTTAGGAAAAACCCTATAAATAAAACAATATTACTCTCAGGAAGAGAGGTATCCAACCCACCGTAAATCCCTAATCCAATGTCACAGAGGAAAATGCCATTTAAGAAACCTATCCAAATCACTAACCTTAAAGCATCTCCGTAAAAATACTGGTATGTGCTCCAGCTGGAACAACAACAATTTCAGTAGTTTTTAAACCTTTCTTCACCACTTATCAGATGATATATCACAAATACGATAACGAATCGAAGAACATGTTAGGTTAGTTACAACAATAATGAAAATAAATTGAATAAGCACAAGTGATACTTAGCTACATTTGCAGCAACTTGATGGATAAATCACGTTGAGTAGCATGCAGAAAAAAAATGATAGAGGCACATATTAGATACGTTGTCCTAAAGACAACATCGCCTGCTACTCCTTTAAACAGAGAGATGCTATAGCTTCATTGGCGAGTTTCCTACAGGATATAACTACCGTTAGAGTTCCTCATTGTATCCACAATAGAACGCCCTAAGAACTTGGCAGTGAAAAACGACTCAGTGAAACCACCTTGTTTCACACAAAAAACTCATGGAGAAAAATGGAAGAAGAAAACTTGTTTTCTCTTTTTCGCTCCTACTCTTTTTTTATACTAAAAAATAGAGGAGTTAGTGTTGAGTTTTTTCTCTTTCAAAAACATGAAGCAAAAATATATTTTTTTGGATAAAAAAATAAAAGAACAAGAAGACATATATATATATATTATCTCTCTTTTTCTACTCGTTTGAGTTCCTTCTTACCTCTTAAAAGAATGTAGCACTTCGTTTATTATAGTGTTTTTAAAACGTTATAAACAAGAAGGGAATCTTGCATGTGAAAAAAAAACAAATCAGAAAGAGAAGGAAGTTTTTTATTTTTTTCTTTGTCTCTCTCTTTAAACCCATTCAAAACATTATGCTCTTGTAGTGTTTTTAGACAAGATTCTCTTACAAAGAATTATTCTCACGTCAAGCAAGAAAAGACACAATATCTTTTGTCTTTTAAAAACAGAGAAAGAGGTGAAAGAGAATATGTTATTCTCGAGTATTGTTATTGTATTAAACAAAAAATTCTCACGCGAAACAAAGTTCCAAAATTTTGTCAATTAAGAGACAAGTCAGTAATAAAACAAGTCTTCACGCGTGCATGACAAAAAACAGAATAGGAAAACATGTACAAAATTTTTGTTTGTGAACTCGTGTGAAAACTGGACTCATTAAACATTCAATTGAAAAACAAGTAGGCAGCAAAAGGTTTCGGGGTAAAACCATATTTAACGTTTTAGTTATTTTAAACCAAATTGTTTTTCCAACAGAACAACCCTAAGAACAAGATGCTTCACAGAGACAACATCTCTGTTTTTTACCCTTCCATATCTAAGCTTCAGAATAACCAACGAAAAGCAAAAAAAAACCCTGTGAAAACATGAACTATTACTGGAACATTTTTGAAGATAAGGTATGTAGTAAAAGTATGAAGATAAGGTATGCAGTGAAAGTACCGAATCCAGTAGCAGTCGCTATCATGTAAAAGATGAAAAATGGGTTGCAAAGATTTTTGGAGATGTTCTGAATTCTTTTCACTTTCTATTTTTTTTGGTTCCCCATATTTTCCTAAATTTTCTCTCATAATCTTCCTCTCTAATCCAGATTTACTCGGTTTGGACTGAGATTTCAGATCTACCGAGGAAATCTAGGAAACATTAATTATTTAGTTTCCTTTCTGAAAAAGCGGGGTTACAACAACCACACCCAATATTTCGCTTAGCAATCTGTATGGACTAACTCCAATATACTTTCAAGAGAATCAACTAGACAGTCAGACTCAATCTTAATAAAAAATATATCAAAGAGTTATATCTCAATTTCTCGATTCAATCCGCAATCAAACAAATAGGAATTTGCGAGCCTGATTGAATACAAGAGAAATAACTTGAACGGTACCAAAGACCAATGTTCAAGGATCAATCAATTTCAATCAACAACCAAAGGTTGGATTTACCAATTGATCGATTCAACGCACAACCTGTGATATTTCAATTATATAACATAATATAATGCGAAAAAGAAATAACACAGACACCAGAAGTTTTGTTAATGAGGAAACCGCAAATGCATAAAACCCCGGGACCTAGTCCAGATTTGAACACCACACTGTATTAAGCCGCTACAGACACTAGCCTACTACAAAGCTAACCTTTGATCTGGACTGTAGTTGAACCCTAATCAATCTCACACTGATTCAAGGTACAGTTGCGCTCCTTACGTCTCTGATCCCAGCAGGATACTACGTACTTGATTCCGTTAGCTGATCTCAGCCACAACTAAGAGTTGTACAACCCAAAGTCGAAGACTTGATACACAAATATGTCTCACACAAGTCTATTGGAATAAATAAATCTGTCTCTCACAGAAATACCTACGAGTTTTGTTCCATCTTTTGATAAATCAAGGTGAACAGGAACCAATTGATAACCCAGACTTATATTCCCGAAGAAAAGCCTAGTATTATAAATCACCTCACAATAATCTTAATCGATTAACGAAACAAGATATTGTGGAATCACAAACGATGAGACGAAGGTGTTTGTGACTACTTTTCAATCTTGCCTATCGGAGATATAAATCTCAAGAAAATCTTATGATTGTACTCAAACGCGATAGAAAACAGCAAGATCAGATCACGCAACTACAGAGAAAATAGTTGGGCCTGGCTTCATAATCCCAATGAAGTCTTTAAGTCGTTAACCTACAGGGTTTCGTGAAAAACCTAAGGTTAAAGGAGAATCGACTCTAGCTTATACAACTAGTATCACACAAGAGGTGTGGGGATTAGGTTTCCCAGTTGCTAGAGTTCTTCTTTATATAGATTTCAAATCATGGTTTGCAATCTAAGTTATCATGGTAACAAATCATTCAATATTCACTGTTAGATGAAAACCTGATTAGATTCAAGCTAATATATTTCAACCGTTAGATCGAACTTAGCTTGTTATACACAAATGAAATGTACCTTCATTTATGTTTGAGTAACCCTACCTAAACGTGTACACTTAGTCAGTTCAACAATAGTTAACCAATGGTTAGCAATACTAGCACTTTCATATCAACCTTATTCATCTTTACCATAACTAGTTCAAATGACTCAAATGAACTAGTTAGATAGTTGTTCAATTGCTTAGATCTCATAGAAGTATACAAGACACAATCGAAGAAAAATCGATTTTGATTCACTCGAATCAATTCTTGAACATTATAGCCACGGTTTGCAAAGATTGCATTCTTTATTATATAAATGTTTTAGTTCACGAACAAACCGATATTAGAAAGTAACCTACTTAGGTATGCAAACGGGTATGCATACCTAAGTGATCAGACCGATTTCTGTTACGCCAGTGCGCATACGGGTGCACATACTAAATCACACTTCCAAACTCCAGCTGAAATTCACGGACATGAACTTTCCGCCAGTATGCGTAAGGGTACGCATACTTGCCCGAGTTTCCAACAACCGCCGGTACGCGTACGGGTACGCATACTTTAGGTTCCCGTTTTTGGACCTTTACACAAATGTGAGAACACACTATGTTTATATCCAAACATGGTTACTTGTTCTAAACTCTCATTTCAATCATTGAAACTTTCTTAGAGGATGTTATAATAGTTGTTATTCACAAACTATTTTCATCAAAGCGATTTTCAAGTTATTGAAATAATCAACATGACTTTCGTCACTAGTAAAGATGAACTTGGCCAAAGCAAAAGCTTACCAACACATATTTCGAGGCATAGATAAGTGAGTTAAACTCGTCTCGAAATAGCACATGTGTATAATTGAAGTCTATATAGCAATACGACTTTTGTCTCAAAATAGGAGATAGAATAGATAGACTTTTGAGTGATGGATAAGTTCAAGTCTCCACATACCTTTTGTTGATGAAGTTCCACAAGTTCCCTTGAGTAGTTCTTCGTCTTCATTCGATGAACGTCGTGGAGTCTAAAGCTCAACTACACTTACTGTCCTAATCCGAGACTTAAGTAGACTAGAAATCAAAACTTATAGTTTTTGCAACTAAACTTGACAAACAAGCTTGAGATAGCAACGCTTGCGAGTTCGACCGAGAATTGCTCTAACACTTTCAAATAAAAATATTGCGTTTATACAATATTAGGTTTAGGTTGTTTTTTTTGTTTTTTTTTTGCTTAATTTCAATGGCTATTATATGCCGTGTGTTCTTTCATTACGCTTATATAACGGTTTATCATAGCCCTTGGGGCTCTTCAATGGGATTTGGTCATATAATCATAATATGAAATTGTTACAACAAATTTTTGTCTTCAGAACTTGTCTCAAGAACCTCAATTGTCCAAATCAGTGGAAGGAAGAATAACGAAGATATGTCATGTTCAAAGTAGTTAATATCGTGTATCGGTGTCGTATCGGCCAAGGCGATACACCGATACAAAAGATTATATCTATTTTTACAGGTGATACATCATTAAGAATAAAATTATAAATGTTTCAATCTATAAAAATTGGTGTCATATGATGCATTAATTCTCAAGATCAAAAGATTCATGGTACAAATTAAAGGGTACAAAAGAAGAAGATGATTAGGAGGAATGATTCTGTTTACAAATTTTCATATCTAAATAATTTATGTTGCCAAATTACCCATACCGGTATTATCAGTGTATCAGTAGACCCGATATATCGATTCGTACCGGCCGGTATGAGCGTTTTTATCGTTTAGTCCTTGTGTCGCCGATATTTTAGATATCGTGAAGGTTTTTTCCGATACACGATAAAAATCTATAATATCGGCCGATACAAACGATATTGACTACCTTGGTCATGTTGGACAAAATCTTTTTTGATTTTTCATGAAGATTTTCAGGATTTTTTGGTTAAACAAATGGGATACCAGACTGATTTTGATACAACTTCTTCTATGAAAGATGAGACAAAGGTATGTGCTTTGGAATTTCAATTATAGAAAAATCTTAATCCTACTGATGTAATAATTTAGGGGGGTACGATCAGAGGTCAACAAACCGGTTTGGGTAACGATCAAGATATTCTTTGGAGCATCATTTTTCTCACTTGCATGATCAAAAACTCTGTTAGTCTCTTCCATGTTATTTGGTTTTATGTAATCTCAAAAAACGTAAATTACATTATACAATCGTTGTGTCACTACCAAATGTATAATGATGAAACAAGAGGGTGTGTGTATCTACCAACTCTTCTATGTAATCCTTCAAACCTCAATTTGAATGACTTAGTCTAATAAATAAATCTTAGGGGCTCTCTGAAGCCTCTCATTCCTTCAAAAAAAAAAGATAAATTTTGGGAAGGATGTCGGATTTCAATTGATCAATCCAATTCTTCTATAAGTTTTCATCTTGTCCATGCCTTTGTCTTTCCATAGAATTGGGGTTGTCATTCAAAAAGGGATTGGAGCCCAGCTTGTTGCCAGACTTCCATCTAACTCTTGTAATTCTTCCTCAACTGATGAATAAGATTTTAATTTCTTTAAATAAAAAATCTAGTGGAGCACAACTGTATTTATCTGCGTGAAATATAACCGTTAGTTCGTTTCTAACCCCATCTCACACATCAACGAAAGGTTGGATATTAATTTTGTTTTTCTCGTTTATTTCGCTATGTGCAGCTTCTAGATGTTTCCGGACGTGCATGGTTAAATCACATTTTACATTTACTCGAGATAAAAGAAAGTGTCATGGTAACATCAACTTGATATTTAGAAATACGAAATAAAATTACTTGCGGAATTCATATAAATTAGCAATAAGCTTGCTACCAAGTTTAATTTTTTGTTTCTTTCGATCCATCGCAACCAATTTTTTTGACGGATAACAAGACCAAGTACCTCTTTTTTTCTTTCTTTTTTACCATTAAGGCCTTCCGATTTTATCTAGCGCCTACCCAGTAGGTTAAAATATAATGATTTATGAAGTGATTTTAAGAATTTCTTATATCCAATTATTTATGTTAATGATTCATTTGCTCATGATTAATGAAGTAAGCGGAACCGAATCACTCATTTAAGAAGTGATTTTAAGAATATATTGCATCTCTCTCTTCCCTCTTCAAAAAATTCTATTTGAAACCTTAACAACCGTCACTATCATCTTGCTCAGATCTGGTCCAAAAGGACCAGATCTGAGTAAGGATTATTGTTTTTCTTTAGGTTTAGTAGATTTTCGAATAAAATAAAATGTTTTTTTTTTTAATTTATGGTGTCTTTTGACACATTTCTTCACCATTTAGGTGATTTTATCTTCGCTATTTGGGCGATTCTTTCTTCGCTTTGAGAGCGATTATTTCTTCACTTTGATGGTGATTTGTTCAATCTTTTTTGGTTGTTTCATGGCTTGTTATTCTAGATTCGAAAACTTCGACGATTCAACACAGCATTGCTTTGAGTTCATCTTCAACAAAAGGAATTTAGGGAATCCTGGTTATTCGTTCATATATACAAGATTAAGGGATAAGCACTCCTTTCTTTTTGGAGCATCTCCTGTTATAGAAGACAAACATTCTAAATGGTCGGAATTGATTCCGGATTATACCATCTTTTCTCTCTATTTTTCATACAAAAATTGGGTACCTTGCGGTATTTTGCTCTTTCTCTTCGCGAATTACATGTAATTGGCACCGTATGTAGATTTTAGGATGGTGTTCTTCATACAACAAGAACACAAAGAATCGATGGATATTGGTTGATATAAATGCTGACTGTCACCAAACAGTTGGTGGATTTGAGAACCGATCACATAAACCAATTGTGCTACACTTTCATATAGAAATATCCCATTCATGCTTTTAGTTAATAAGGGCATTACATATAATTTAGGAAATTAGCGCATTGAATCTCGCACATTAATACATCGTTAATGAACCTTCGAACACTTTTATTCAACACACTATACTCCTTCGCGTTCAATAATATTCTTCCCCCATACAGTATTCGTCATAGGCTACAAAATTGTTCACCTGAAAGCATAATGAATTACGTGTTAGTATGAAAACATCAAGTGATGAGATAACAGTGGCGAAGCCAGATTTTAAGGTAAGGTGGGCTATAAAAAAAAATTATATAAAATAAAATGGGTGGACTAAGCTCCAACAATTTTATGCATATGGGGCTTAAATGCAACAATAAATAAATAGCGGATTAAACATGAAATACTATAAAAAAATGAGGGCTATTAGGATTTATAGTAGCTTTAAGTGGGGTGTGGGCTAGAGATAGGATAAACAAAAGTCAAATTACTCACTTTCTCTCTGCGAGAATCTTGGGAATCTTGATAATCATTCTTATATTTTTGAAACTTTCGCATATACCATTTGATGTAGTCGTATCTAAATGGTATATGCATTTAGAATTCCTTAATTCTATTACAAAACTTGAATAAATTCCGTTCAGACGTGCATGTAGACGGAAATGAACGATTTCACGAGCTTCGTATCTTATTCCGGTTGCCATGTCATTTTCCCAGCTCTATATGAGTTGTGGAGGAAGTATTAGTGTATAAAATATGCAAGTTAGGGGAAAATTGGGTTTGGGAAAAAGAGGTCCTTCTTAGGCTGAGTTTGGTACTATTTTTTGTTTTCAAAACATATTTATAGTAATATTTTTTTTCATGTTAGTGTTTGGTAAAGTTTTTGTAAAGTATTTTTAGGGATATATATCTTTTAAAAGCTCCAAAAGCAAAAGTTACAGTCAAATTTGGTATTTTATTTTCCTTTTCTATCCTTATTTTATTTAATAAATGACAAAAATTACCCTAATTTTACATACCATCAATTTTTTATTTCCTACATTTTTTTCTTTAAAGATTATTGTTTTTCATTTCGAAATTATTTTATGTACTCATTGATTTTTTTTTAACTTATCAATAATAGAAATAAGAGCAAATATTAAATAAATATATAATTTTAATTTGATGTCTTTTTGAAATTTTATCTTGTAACATCAGAAAAAGTGATGTACTTGAATGAGTTTTCAGAGTTATACATCAGTTAGAGCACTGCTCGGTCGAACTCGCAAGCGTTGTTATCTCAAGCTTGTTTGTCAAATTTAGTTGCCAAAACTATAAGTCTTAATTTCTAGTCTACTTATAGCTAAGTCTCGGATTAGGATAGAAAGTGTAGTTCAGCATTAGACTTCACGGCGTTCATCAATTGAAGATGAAGAACTACTAATGGGAGCTTGTGAGACTTCATCAACAAAAGGTATGTGGATACTTGAACTCATCTATCACTCAAAAGTCTATCTACTCTATCTCCTATTTGAGACAAAAGTCGTATAGCTATATAGACTTCGATTATACACATTTGATATTTCGAGCTGAGTTTAACTCGCTTACATATTTCTCGAAATATGTGTTGATAAGCTTTCGCTTTAACCAAGTTCATCTTATATTCTTGATGAAAGTCAAAAGATGATCATGTGAAAATCGCCTAGTAACATCTTACATGATTTGTGTGAGACAGTCATTTGATGTAGACTCGGAATGTTTCGTATTGATCATTCGATCACTTGAAAATTGCTTTGAAGCTAATGTTTAACTCTTTCCAAAAAGTTCATGGTGGACAGATTATTGTTCACCCCAACACAGCTTAATTGTGTTAGCTGTGCATCTTGTCTCAAGTGCCTGATCCCAAAGAGACAAGAGTTAAGCACTTACAGGTCTTAAGAAAAGAAAAGAAAAAGGTTTTTTTTGTTTCTTTTTGTTTTGGTTTCGGTTGATCTTTTCATATCCTAAAATTGGTATTGAAAAGAGGTTTCCATGTTTGTTCATTAAAAGAGGGGTAAAATCAACAATTCTGCCTTCTTTAGGGTTGTGAGTTGTGCGTACGTGAATCTTCTTACTTTGTATAAAGGTTCCTTAACCCTACATTCCTTCTTCCTTCCTTGAAAAACTCTTTTTATCACAAGTTTGCTTGTAGAGCTTGCTTTGTGAATTTCTCTCACAAATCCATATTTGTATGGAGTCTCCAAGCATTATGACTTCTGATGGAAAATAGGTTAATATGATTGTTAAGCCATTAATCATGAAGGAAAAAGATAAATCTCTGGTACCCTGGCCTCTTCCTTGAAAAGAAAAATAAGGAATGTGAGGAAACCAAGGGTTGTCCCTTCAAATCTTCAGAAGTTTTCTGGTGTTCTTGAAGAGTTGAAGGAAACAAGAAAGGAGATTCAGAAAATAAAGGCTATTTTTCTTAGGACTATTGAAATTCAGAAGGCCCTGGTTAGGCATCAATCAAGAAGGTTTGTTGAAATTGACTCCTATCTTAATGAACCTTAAGTTCCAATGGCTGTTGACAACAAGGAGTTCGGGGACGATAAAGAATTTTTCAAAGGTCTTAATGTCTAGGAAACTTCTTATGAGAATTTGTTCTTGTGTTTTAAGAAGGATAACTAGGGTTTGGAATAGAATTATTGTGAGTACACATAGCTATTGCCAACGATTTTCATCTTGCAATGTTTTTAGATTTATTTATTTAAATTCTAAAGTTTATTTGGAAGATGGTTTTGCAGTATTAATCTTTATTGGTTTTATATATTGCAAAAATTGTTATAGGATATGTATGTTTGCGTCCGTGAACTATGATTGTCCCATATATGTCAAAAGTTAAGCCTATTATGTCATTATGCAAATATTGAT
Organism: Papaver atlanticum; assembly: GCA_023531105.1. NCBI lineage: Eukaryota > Viridiplantae > Streptophyta > Magnoliopsida > Ranunculales > Papaveraceae > Papaver > Papaver atlanticum. The sequence goes on along the minus strand of JAJJMB010006917.1, from coordinate 2,048 downwards.
GGAAGATAGGATGGACTTTTGATAACAAAGATTAAGTCTATTATATGTCTTTATGCAAATATTGATGAAAAATAGAATAAATCTTTGAATATTCAGCAGTATTGATCTTACCCTGATCCACTTCTATGTGAAAGTACTGTGCGGCTCCGTAAGTTCTCTTATGTTGAACATTTCCGATTAAATTAATCATGGGTTCTCTTGTGGTTAATTTAATTGAGTTTTCTGGATACAAATTCATGTTTCATGCAATTTGTTAATGTCCAAAGAAATCCTTCTTTTCTTGTAAGAGTAAGGTCGCTCTTGTTGTTCTTTCGGGAATGACATTATATGGGGGAGAGTTCTTAATTGAACTTGTGCTTAATTGCCAAATCTTTGTGGGGAGTGCGGCTGTGGAATATTGTAGGAGTTTTCTTGTATCTTTATAAACTCCTTGATGAATACACTAAGTTTCGACTATGTGAAATCATCGAAACAAAGTTGATATGTTCTCTTTTAGTCATGAAGTATCTCTATGAGAATTTCATTATGATCCCACTAGTTTTCGTACCTTTGACGATTTATATTGACAAAAAGGGGGAGAATTAATGTGTAGTTCACACTACAAATACATATGGTTTACGGATCATTATGGAAGGGGAAGTGGGTTTCATTGTGAGATGAAGTATTGACTAAGGGGGAGTGATACATATCACCATAGTATTGTTTTCAAAGTTGTGATACAATTGGACTTTGATGTTGTGTAATAATACTATGACACTGTATAATAATGATTGAGAGCTAATGTTTTCTCATTGTTATAGATACGGATCTTCAACAACTATGATGCTGAGTTGAACACGTTCAGAATCACTGGAGTACTTGGAAGTGATGAAGATTTCGAGTAATGTTGAAGAACCAAGGAAATCAAGCATTTGGATGAGAAGCTACAAAGTTTATTTATTTTGTAATCCATATGTATTGATAGTTTTGTCACTAAAATTGACAAAGGGGGAGATTGTTAGAGCACTGCTCAGTCGAACTCGCAAGCGTTGCTATCTCAAGATTGTTTGTCAAGTTTAGTTGCCAAAACTATAAGTCTTGATTTCTAGTCTACTTATAGCTAAGTCTCGGATTAGGACAGTAAGTGCAGTTGAGCTTTAGACTCCACGGCATTCATCGAATGAAGACGAAGAACTACTCAAGGGAACTTGTGGGACTTCATAAACAAAAGGTATGTGGAGACTTGAACTTATCTATCACTCAAAAGTCTATTTATGTAGACTCGGAATGTTTCATATTGATCATTCGATCACTTGAAAATTGCTTTGAAGCTAATAGTTTGTGTATGACAGTTATTGTCGTCTTCTGAGAATGTTTCAATGATTGAAACGGGAGTTTAGAACTATTAACCATGATCGGATTAGCATAGTATGCGTACCTGTGCTAACTGTAGCAAGTTATTCCAAGTTCGGGAACCATAGTATGCATACCCGTATACGTACTGGTTGGTTTAATGGAAGTCCGGGAACTTCGTATGCATACCGGTATGCGTACTTGCGTGAGTTTCAAGCTCCAGGATTTAACTGAGTTTGGAAGGTATGCGTACCCGTTCGCGTACTGGCGATCCCAAACTTAGTCCGGCCACTTAGGTATGCGTACCCGTTTGCATACTTGAGTGGGTTATATTCTAAATCGGTTTGTTCATGAACTAATAGATTTATATATTAAGGAATGCAATCTTTTGCAAACCGTGGCTATAATATTCATGAATTAATTCGAGTGAATCAAAATTGATTTTGCTTCAATTGTGTCTTGTATACTTCTTATGAGAATATAAATAATTGAACAACTCTAGAACTAGTTCCATTTGAGTCATTTGAACTAGTGATGGTTAAGATGAATAAGGTTGATATGAAAGTATTCATATGTCTAACTTCGGTTAACTATTGTTGAGCCAACAAGATGTACACGTTTAGGTATGGTTACTCATATCTAAATGAAGTCACTTTTCATTTGTGTGTATGATAGACGCATTTATGTGTCTATTTTCATCTCTTTTATGTATAGTG
>JAJJMB010006915.1:0-11128 GCA_023531105.1 Papaver atlanticum | reverse complement strand
CTACAGATTGATCTCTCGAACTCCAAGCACTCCCATGCAGTGCATCTTTGTGAGTTTAGACAGTTTGCTCGGTTGAGGAGTCTCGTCCGAACGATCGTCTCTTCACTTTCCTAAAAAATCAGCAAACTGTTTTTCCCCATCTACAGATTGGCGACCACAGTGGGAGATTAATCTCTCAATTGCAATCTCACATTTTCACAAAATAGTTGATCTTAGATCAGGTTCAGTTACAAATCCTAACACAAATAACGCCAGCACTAGCAACAACTGTGGTACTCCATAAACTATTCCTGCTTCCAACAACGGTGCTGGTAATACCACTCCTCCTCAAACCAACATTGGAAATCATCCTCTCTTCGTCCGACATCCCAAGGAAGTCAGAGAAGATCCTCCCACCGTAGCTGATCTCATGAAGGTCAAGGAAGTTCTCGCCAAAAATCAAACTGATATGGGTACTACTCAGAAGGAGCTATGCAATTATCTTACAACTCTCACAGATAAAATGTCGGAGAAAACTCAGGGCGGGTCTGAGAAAGGAAAAGCCAAAGAGAAGTCTCCCCAATCCATCTGATGGATGATGATGAAGCCTGCAAAGCTACAGAGAATCCACCGGAGAAGGAGTCTGCAGGTTTCATCACTCGTAAAGATCTGGAACGCTTCATGGAGGCTCGAAGAAAAGACAAGACATCATCTGTCCATCGTCATCAACCTTCATATCCTGCTACTACACAAAGGATCCCTCTCCCGAAAGGTTATACTTCTCCAACGTTCACACTTTACAGTGGAACAGGGAATGCCCGAGAACATGTTTCTCGATTCCTGGAGGCATTAGGAGAACATGAACACAATTATGTCGTCCGTTTGAAGGAGTTCTCGAAGTTCCTGACAGGCCGAGTATATACTTGGTAAAACAACATCGCACCAGGGAGCATTACCAGCTGGGGAGAAATGGTTAATGCTTTCTACCGAAAATACTTCTTCGTCTCGGAGCAAATTACTCTCTCTGATTTAGGAAGAATGTCTCAGAAGAATACTGAATATCCGAACGACTACGTAAAAAGGTTCAGAATCCAAGCTTTGGATTGTCATGACCCGAATGTCACTGAGCAGCAACTGGTTTACTTGTGCATCAACGGAATGATCCCGGTCTATAGAGCCTTGCTGGAAAATCTCCGGTTCCAAACTTTCTCAGAACTTCATGAAGCGGCCAAGCGATCAGCAACCACTGCTCCGGCCTTACTAGAAAGAACAAAAGCTACGAAAGTCGAGGAACCGCGAGAGGCTCGAGGCAGTGCAAGGTGCCTGATTAACAAGCAATATAATCTCCAACCTTCCACGAATGTTGCTGAGGGAAGCAAGAGGAAAGCCAAAGTGAAACAGCATAAGAACGCTCCAACGTCCCATCCTACAAAAACATCAAGGAAAGACAACCAAACTCGAAATACACAAGCACCTGCTGAGCGTCAGAAGAATGACCAGGAAGAACCAGACTTTCCTTTCCCTATTGAAGAAGTGATCGAGCTATTGGAAGTCTGGATTCAAGACGGTGCGATCAAACTACCTCCCGTCAAGAGAGATCCGATAGAGGAGTAAGTGGAGAATCCGTGCTACTTCCGCTTTCATAGGTATGTCAGTTATCCGACCAGTGATTGCAGAACTCTGAAACGCATATTCAAGGAAAAGGACGATTCAGGAGAACTGGGGACTAAAGGGGTACATAAGAATCCTCTCCCCATCAGAACCTTTACACTCTATGAACAACCAGCCAAAGAAGCAGTTCAATCATTGATCGAGCATGTTTGTGAATTGCTTTATCTGTCAAAGGCTCAAAGGGAGGACATGTTCACGGCTTTGAACCAAATAGTGTCTGGGAAACGACTATTCATTCCAAAAACGTTCCCTGAACCTCCAGCCACCGACAAAGAGATGTACGACTGGGGACTGCTCACCACAGTACATCTCAAAGGAAACGAATTCAGAAGAGTGCTAATCGATGTTGGCACAGCTATCAACATTATTCCCTTGAAGACTCTCAGAGTTGTAGGCATCACTCGACATGAAGCCACTCATGCTCCTGTCTCAGTCAGAGATCACGAAGGAATATCCAGAGATGCGTATGGTTACATCTTTCTCAAGATGAAAGTTGATGCAACCTGGGCGGAAACCAAATTTCATATAATCAGGGAGGATCCAGGGTGTGATAGGATCCTTGGGCGGACGTGGATTCATGTTGGAAAGGTAACTACAAAACCTTCAATTGCATATTTCTCTGTTGAAGAAAGCTCTGATTCGGAAGAAATAGAGGACTCTCCGCCATTCGAACATCTGGGGAAAGTTGAAGCCTTGATGGAACTCACACAAAAACCTGAAGAGATCGCGCATGAATTTGTCAAAAGGTTCCATACTTAGGCAAGTCTTATTCCCCCTCATGCGTCCATATTATCAACTTTAAAATATGCTACTCTGGTCCGGGGACTTGATCTTACTCACAACTTAGCTATCACCAAACGTTATGAGTGGTTAGTCTCGCCTCAGCAATATTTCACCAAGTGGTTGGACCCAGAGCCTCTCCGAATCCAGCATCTCACTAACACAGTCATTGCTAGAATAATGACCGAGCACGATAATCAATATCCTAGGTACTCTCCCTTGCGTGAGTGTCCACATGTGCCGAAGGATTGGAATGCTCCACAAACATGGAATCCCACTATACGAGTAATTCCGAACCAGCAGAAGATATTCAGGGCACAAGAATCCAAGGATAACAAATTTCATGAAGGTGATTTAGTTCTCAAAGCAACTAAACATAATCTTCATTCCACAAGGAGCTCTAACTGGGAAGGGCCTTTTATGATTGCTAAGTCGGCGGTTGGAGGATACTACAAATTGGCTAATATGAAGGGCAAGACAAGTGTACCAGTGATTCATGAAAATTGTCTCAAAACTTTTGACGCCTGAGATATTCAACGTTCTGGGGTGTTACCTGTTCGAGACACGGACGAAGCTCGAAACAGCTAAATTCGTTTTTAGGATTTTCTTTCACATGTATTTTCAATTCCTCCAAAATGTTTGCAATACTTGCATCCAGTATTTGAATTCAGTAATTTATCAAAGTTCTTTTACTTAAAAGAAAAATCTCTATCAAATCCAAAAGAAAATCCTCAATCACTCACTTATCCAAAACCAATCAAAACCAAAATAAAACCTCACATCTCTCCGAAATTCAAGGTTCAAGAGATTATGGAAAGAAAACTAAAGGAAATTAGCAAAGAAAGATTTCTGCTCCTCTGCATTCTTCAAGACTTGCAAGGACGCCTTCTCCAGCTCTAGCTTTTCGGTCAATCTAGCGATCTCGGTCTCCTTCTTCACCACAGCATCACTGGGAAAAGGTACATTATTCTCAATCGCATGCTTGATAAGGTTGATCTTTTGATGAAGCCACTTTACATTAAAACCAAGCTCCTCAGATTTTCCCAAGTTATATGATAGGCTTTCGGGATTTCCTATATAATAAACCGCAATCGCACGGCGTCTAACTAGTAGACATCGGTAAGAAAGGGTCGAACCCACAGGGAGAGGTGGAAATATCGTAAACAATATCGCTAATAAGCTAACCTGAAAAATGTTTTTGAGATTTTAAAATTGATTTTGAACAATAAAAATAAATAAAAAGAATTAACTAAATGCAACAAGAGAGAGTCGGTAACCAGGGTCTACGGTATCCACCACTATTTCTATTTGGTACTGAAATAAATTAATAATTCTAAATACGCGTCTATATCTTTTTTCTATTGCAACACATATTATTGGTATATTTTCTCTAATATAACTTGCATCTCCTAAGCATAACCCATCAAAGTCTCCAAAGCATGGCTTATCAAATTATAATGGCAAGCAAATCATTGAAACTACGTATTTGGATTTACGATTATTATTTGCGTCGTCTAAGTATAACCCATCAAATGATTTAACCTAAGCATGGATTATCAAATACTATAACAAATAAAATCGCATAACCATATAAATTAATGCACTTAGGCTATTGTATTACAAAGCCGATGAAGCAATAACAATTATTCTATATAAAATCAATAGAGCGTAAAATAAAGAATTATTCGAATCAATTCATAATCGCCTAAAACCAAATATTATCAATTTATTCATGGTCTATTGCTAGAAATGGTTTCCACCAAGAACCCTAGCTACAAAATCATTAGCAAGCCATGGAGATGGATTTCTTAAAACTCATAAAAAAGAATATAAAGGAAATGAGAAATTAAACCATTAACCGTTGTCACCCGGCGAACAATCTCCCTTCTCTTCTCTTATTTTTCTGATCTTCACCTCCACCGCGCCTCCAAACCTTCAACCTCCTCTCTGTGTTCGTCGCCAGCCCCCCCATAAAACCCCGGCTTATGTTCGTCCCTCCTCCTATATACTCATGCACTTAAATGGATAGAAGACCAAAAAGATACCCGGCAAAATCTTCACAGCCGATTGATTCTAATTGACTCGAGTGAATGCAATAATTAATTTCCAAAATCTTGCATGCGACAGGATTTTGCTGATAAAGGAAAGAAGGTGTTGATCCCATGCATTCTGTCGCAGCACATTAGTAAACAAAAATCACCTCCATTAGCCAGGAAATAAATGTGGACCCATGTGAACTAATCCCTCCATCAACTCTCTTCGGAACATCAACTTCGATACGTACATCGAATAGCAAATCTTGACTTCTATGGAAAGTTCAAAAACACGTCATAGTCATGAGAAGTGTATACTATAGTAACTTTAGTACTTCTTCTCTTTTTATAATCCCCACTTTCCATAACAAACAAAAAATAAATATTAAATGTGATATTTTGTTTGATTTTCTTTATCTTCTTTAGTGGATGGAACCCACTTAAAGGTCAAATAGAAGCCACCAAAGTCAGCCACCAAACATGTGCACGGACAGTGATCCAAACCCGGTTCATTAGCCATTTTTCTGGTGAATCCAATTTCTGCCATTATACCTCGTACAAAAGCCTTAAAATAATATTATTAGGAAAATTATGAGTACTAGCTGGTGTAATTATGGGTATAATTTATCGCACTTACGTGCTTATCATTATACTCCCAATCAAAAAGTATATCTTGAGTGACAGAACTTTTAGCTCTAGTTCGTATATTGTCTATGACACGCAAGATAACTCCTACTTGCATCGTCAAGAAGTAACTGCGTTTGGGGTCTTTTGTAACAACAATATGACCATACATCTTCCACAGCTGCTCATACATATTGGCATATCCAATGGGAACGCTTAATCCACCAACTGATGTGTGATAGGGGAGTAATCGAATGGGGGATCGCAAACAATCCCTGCATTAGGATATTCGTGCACCACTATACGATTCTCGATTATTGGAGCAACTTCTACAGTCATGGCAACAACTTCTTCTGGAATAGTCTCCTCTACTCTTGGCTCGGTTTCTTCTATCATTAAAGCATCAACAATTGGAGTTTCGGTCTCTTCGACAACTTCAGTAGCAATATTATCACGGCATTGAGGTGTAGAGATGGTAACATCATCAACTTGATTCACCATATGATTTGAATCATCATTGGCTCCGTTATTCTCTATTTCAACATTTGGCACCTAATACGAAGATTGCACCGGATTAGGACGCTCCAAAAATGAAAATCAAAAGACAATCATAAAATCCAGCATGTAAGTGAACTAACATTATCTAATGTGTTATTATGCATCCAAGACACAAGCAAGTGGTGCAAAGATGAAAGGAAGACGTTTTACAGCAAGTCTGTCCGAGACAGTTTTACACTACCCTGCACAAAGCGATAATCTAGGAGCAATTGTTAAATAATCTTAGGTTTAATCATATACCATTCTTTTCGTATGGATGTTATCTACAACATATCAAAATTTTATAGTAATTGGATAAACGAGCAAAAATATGTGGCCAAAACATTCAACTACATGCCAGCTGAGAAATTTCTGAAAGTCTCCTGGAAGTTTACTGTTTCACTGATTTCGACCCCTAAACGTGCTCAAAACTTAAAAATATTCTGTGGTAAAGCTTGTAAATCTCCTGGGCATGAGAATACATGGGTAGATCACGAAAATCTGACATCGGATGAAGATTTTATGGCATTTTTGCTAAAAAACTGAGTTCTGAATTTTCTGGTGACGTATTTCGGTAAAACTTTTCACTTATTCATGAGAATTCTCATTCATTCATCAACAAATCAGCAATATTATACTTCTATGAATAGAATACCAAATGGATACTTACCATAGGGGTCTCCAAGTCTTTCGAGAGATTAATATGGTTGGCATCAACATTGGGAGCACCATTGCCTTCATTCGGTCCTGATTCTTGAGGATTCTCTTTCTCACCACCATTCAAAGACGAATGAACAGCATGGCCATGTTGGTTTTCTATGACAATATCCTCTTGGATATATCAGCAACAATCATTATTTATTTTCTTCCAAGAAGTATCATGATTGATTATACGAAGGAATACTTACATCAACTTCATCTTCATCGCTGGACTCATGAGTTGTTGGATGAGCAAGACGGAGACCGTCAATACTTGATGGAGCATAATTCTGGAACAGCAACCAACATTGGTTTCATGATCCTAATTATGCGGACAAAGAAAAGTCACGGTAGAAGGAATATTAACAACTCACCAAAGAAGCGACTGGGGACTGCACATTATTCGGTATCATCCTATAATTCTTCCTACTTCTGCCTTCTCTACCCTGGGGACTGCCTTGCACTTCCGAGAAATCTACATGAATTCGAGATCTCACAACACGGCCATCCTACGGCAAAGTTAATAAAATGATTAAGATGCGATTGTCATGAATTTACCAAAATCATAAGGAGAATACTTACCTGTGAACATTTCGGAGGCGTTTTTATTTTATTACCCCTAGAAAGATGTTTCAATCTTGGTCGATCAGCGATCATGTCAGCAGAAGGAAACTCTCGTACCAGAGACTTGACATCCATCGCAAACTTATGTAAGCGTCCAAGTTGTTGATGCCAGAAGTCTATATAACCTGGAGTTACGTAGGTATCTGGGGCGGAGCAAGGAAATAAGTAATCATTTCCTTCCACATGTGTGCAATCTAAATGAGCCTTCAGATACTCAACCGATGGCTTATTCATTCGATGACCTGGAGCACACTGATCAAGACCCATTTGTCGAGCTACTCTGTCAATGTTATATTCTTCCACCTGGAATTTTCCTTGCATTATTGACACTAATAACCAGGATTGCAACTCAGTATAAAAGATTTCTCTCCATCACTCAGGCCGATGCCAGACTTCAATGTGACATTTTCTTCAGCAGCATTGAAGGTGATCAATTATGATAATAGAGGAGGAACCGACACCCAGGGGAAAAAATTAAACTCGGACTCAGTGTCTAAAACACTGGTGAGGCGTTTCTTGTGGTGTGGCTGCTTTGTGGACCAACACATAATCCTGGCATTATCTTTCTCAAGGAAAGCGTGACGAGTGTCAACATTTGGCCCTTACAAAATGCTACGAGGAATCATAGCATAATTCTCGAAGTGCTCCCACTCCAAAGCTTGGAGAAACATTGTATTAGCATATGTTTCAACTTTCATGAAGCCATTAGAAACACTGGAATCTATGACTAAGGAGTCTAAATTGGAAAACAGTGAACCCAAGAACAAACTACCGATAGGAAGTTTCTCACCTTTAGCCATCTTAATGGCAAAAGATATCACAAATGGCTTCAACAAATGTCCACTATCCTCAAGAACGTCTCTAGAGAGCCACAAGCATAAGAAAGCAGCAATGGTTAATGTACCATCAACAGGTTCTTCAGGAACTCTGTCTCTCGGCCACCAGTGCTTCAACCATCGAGCATAGCAAAATTTGGGTGACTTGTTGAAATCATGCATCGTAGCTTTCAATACGTCATACATTGCAGTCTCCTCTGCCGAGAGTTCTTCAGGGAAGTTACCAGTAATCGGGAGATGCAATAAAACAACTACATCTTCCAAAGTAATGGTGAATTCTCCCCATCTGCATATGAAAGTATGAGTAGGGATGCACCAACGGGCGAGCAAAGCCACCATACCTCGTATATCATGATGAATGATTAAATACCCAGCTTCTTGAATAAGTCATGTCACCTGTGCACGATCCAGCATGGTCCTTACACGGCTGTAACCCAGCATATGTCTTTCCCATCCAGAAAAATCTGTCAAAGGTTTTCGGGAAAGCTTGAACTCTACATATGAAGCCGAATAGTGTCTCCCTTGCAGACAGAATCGAGATATTGCTTGAGGAGATACCAATTTCTTCTGAGTGGTACTCCTGGGATTTATGAGCAGCCGAAACGAGGAACCTGAGGGACGTTTTTCGGGTTTATACCGAAACACGAAGAATTCATCATCAGTATTTGGAATGTTCTTAATTCTAGGAGTTTTTTCTTCTCCCTGGAGGTCCCAGAATCATCATTTCTAGAAGACGCATCTGTAGAAATATACTCTCTGGAAGTTTCTTCTCCGGAAGTATCATCCTTGGAAGTGCCATCATGGGAATCAGTCATCCTTGCAAAGTTGTTGTGACATCCATATACAAATCTCATCAACACAATGGAATTAAAGCACAATGGGATAATTAGGATGCTCACATCAATGTCTACAAAAAATGGTAATTCTCAACTCTTACCTATTTACGGTTTCACTAGCTGTAGTGATAATGACGTAAAACTTCAAAACTTGCTTGCTCTTTCAAACCTGCGAAAACGAGCAAAATTCATTATTTAAAGTCGACACCCAACTTTTCACGAAATTATGGATAATTCACATAATCTCTTCATGTGAACATTCATTGATTTTCTACCGTGTGTACACACTGTAAAATCACAAAATTCATACAGACATTATTTCATCACATATAATTGTTTTGCTTCCAACAATTACTCAAAAATCAAAATTTGATTTTTAGCAAAATTTTTACAACTCACGTATATCTCAAAAAAAAAAAAAAACTTTTCACGTGAGTAAATAACTCACGTAACTTTCAAAAATATATATATATATATATATATATATATATATATATTTACGTGAGTTGTTGTAAAAAATAAATTCTTTCGCTCGAACGAGCGTTCGTCTATGAAACGAGGGTCTTTTGTAAAGGTCCACATGTTCAAAATAATTTTTTTTTTATGAAAGTTCACAAATAAATTTTTATCATGAGACGCAAGTCTGTTTCAAAAATCTTTCTAATACTAGGGATTATTGTTTATTACTTTAACTACGAACGAACGTACGTTCCTAAAAGGTATTTGTGTGAAAGTTCACACTTTGAAAATAAGATTTTTATTTTCATGAAACCTCATAAACAAAATTTTATCTACTGCAACTAGACCATGTCTATTCAAGAATTTATATATCTCTTTCATATTAGGGATTATTGCTCGTTTCTTAAACTAACGAACGAACGGGCGTATGTTTTCTAAAACAAATTCTCATAAAACTTATGCATAAATATACACATATGAAGTTTTGTTTTACGAACAACTCATGAATAACACACAAAAAAAATAAAAAATAAAAAAAGTTTCGAATTTACCTGGTCGGCACCTGCCTGAACTTGGCCGGACGATGGTCGGTGACGCCGACGACGGCTGTTTCCGGCGAAATTCTTCTCCTCCTGCTGCTCGGGTGTGGAAGTGATGAAGAGAGCTGGTCGGTCAATCAAAGAGAAATATTTTTTTTTAGGGCTTCTTCCCTTTTATATCAATTTTATTTCCCACAACCTAATAAAACAAGGATTTCCTTTTAGGGACCGGGCTCGTAAACGCTAAACTGACCAGAACTGGACGTCCGACCACCCGAATCAATAGTGCTTCATCTCTCCGTGCTCCGAGATAGCACTCTATCATACTGTCAGGGTCTTTACCTGGGCATTTGCTCGTACATGACACCATTGGAGCAAATCGAGGATTCTTAAAATACCTTTGTACGACTAAGTTATACTGCTTGTCTCTTCAACTGGAAAATCACCATCTAATGCTTACTGTGGAACATGACTGTCCCTCACTAAGCAGGGGACTTAATGTTGATGGTGGATTTTCGACAAAGGACAAAATCGTAAAATCATGATACTGCATGTTTCTAACCCGGCTTTAGGAACGCATGTGACGATTCATATTTTACGATCCGTGAACCGTTTCACGATCTCTGACTGAGTGAGCGTTCCTCTCAGAGAGCTATGATGAATATGTTTCTCGAAAGGCCTCCCCGGCTGAGCGTTCGATGCTTCACACATTTCATTATCACCTCTATGTAGAATCTTAATGGTTGGGCGGTTCTCTAGACATAATTGTTTGTTAGAGAGCTTAACGCCTTTGAAAACGTCACGCCGTTCGTTGTTCCCTGACTACATAGAGAGACCCACCTCTAAATAGAATCTTCATGGTTGGGCAGTTCTCTAGATATAATTGTTTGTTAGAGAGCTGAACGCCTTCAGGACGTCACGCTGCACGTTGTTCCCTGACTATGTAGAGAGACTGTGTATAGAATCTTGATGATTGGGAGGTTCTCTACACATAATTGTTTGTTAGAGAGCTGAACGCCTTAAGGACGTCACGTCGTTCGTTGTTCCCTGACTATACACCCCTCGGAATGAATATGATGCTTCAACTATCTCATATCTCGATTCTGCACATAGATTAACTCTAGTGTCATTCGTCAACAGAATTCCTAGAAAATAATCTATTATATCTCATTACTCCGTTCCGTGGCTATCCCCGGCTAGATTCCATGGATTAGTAATAGATAACCACTTTATCTCATTACTCTGTTCCTTGAATTCCCTGGCTGAATTCCATGGATTAGTAATAGATACCCAATTCATTTTATTACTCCGTTTCATGAATCATTCTCAGCTGAATTTCATGAATTAGTAATAAATACTCAACAATTGGGCGTCTGGACTATCACCGAGCAAGCCCCAAGAAAATAGTGCAGTGTACTCAACGATGAAGCATGAACGAGCACCCAAATGCACGAACGAGCATTTAAAAATATGGACAAACGAGGAAACCCACGCAAAATAGGCAAGAGAAA
>JAJJMB010006913.1:0-17852 GCA_023531105.1 Papaver atlanticum | reverse complement strand
GGATTAGGTCAAATTCCATCATTATGTTATTGTCAGCTACCTAGGACCGATGTATGATGTTTGTAGGTCAAAATTGAAAAAGCCGCCTTGGTGGATATGCAGGCAAGAGTTAGGCATGTATCAACCTCAACAATCACAAAATAACCCATTATAGAAAGTAAGAAAATGACATCTTCTTTTGAAGACTAGTCCTCAATTTATCTAGTTGAACTTGGAATGCACTTAAAAGAATTTTCTTATCTGAGACAAATTCAAATCCCATGAATGAAACTTTGAAAATGGTCCTATAAAAATACTGTTTGTCCCATAACCATGACGTCTCTGCTTTAATTACACTATTGTTCTTTAACAATTGAATGCAAGTTGGTTAACCAAAATATAATGCATACAATGGTAAGTGATGTATAAGTTCACTATGTTTAATACCTAACTGCACTAGAATTATAATTTTCTAAGTAACTACTACAGCTGATTCATAATGATATAGACAGTAACAATCACAAGTAGGCCATGGTGAAGACCTAAAATCATATTTCAGCGATAGCAACGGTATCAAATTACTAAAATGTTTAACACCTGAATACTAGATTACGGCTTTGATTGTAATCTCATTAAGTTTACAATTACTAGATAATGATTAATACCCGTAGAAAAGAGGGACCAATCTTCAGCACTTTTTGTTTTACATTGCTTAGAAAGAGACAGAAAACTACTTACAAACAGTAGGAATTAGTCACCACTGGCACAACCAGTGCATCCGCAATGTACACATTCAATGACCTTTTCATCCCTCAGGTTCTTGGGAACTCTACATACGCAAGTGGTGCCGAAGTTGTGGTCCCGTGGCTGGATGCATTGCAGGCAGCATAGGCGTTCATATCCGGACTGCATTCAAAGGAAAGTATCAGAGTTAAGTTTTAAAAACAAACAGCATACACATAATGGGCACAGGACCAGCTCAATTATTCAACAACTAATGCAAAGGAGAATTCACCAAGGCTTACATCAAGAATAGTGAACTTGAAAAGAAAAGAAGGCATCCAACAAATACAAAATAGGCTAATGGGTATGGTGGTGAAACAGAAATTTTTGCTACAGGAAAACAGTGAATGAATATCCAGGGAAATAAAAACTAGTTGAAACTGACACCTGACTAACAAACCAAAAAATCTAATAGACATGCCGCTTCAGTTACTGTAAAGGATACTGCATCAGAATTAGGTTATCTAGAGTCCTGGAGACTGTTGATGCAGTATAAAAGTAGTGCTCATTTCTCCAGACTGTTGATGTGGCTTATGTTTTAATGAATTTAAGTTTGCCTAAAAAAAGAACAGCCATCACATCACTAGCAGATTGCCTTTTAGAATCCTACAATAGAACTAGACTGAGGCAGAGACCAAATTTACTGAACAATATTAAGATGGTTTACTCTCTCTATCAGGGTCGCAAACACCAGCTTCTCAAACAATGGATTTGAACCTCAAGCACAACCCTATATCCCTCGTGTTATACTAATATCACTACAGGATTAAGCATTCTATGACAGCGGAAATTACAACCTAAAACAAAATACAGGGATACACATAGTTAAGTAGCTAAACATGAGATTGATAAAAAAAATGTGCAAACTGAAACAAGAATTAAAAAAAACACAATAAAAATTATACAAGCAAGGATTCGCCCATATCATAGCATAACACAATCATGAGAAACAAAATATTAGCAATATATCTAAAAAATCACAATCTCGCATTCATAGTATCAGTGAAATAACTTTAAATTGATTCTATTACATATAAAATTTTATGAGTAACTAACTGTATAATAGATCTTGCATTGAACTATATGATCTAAGCCCATGAACTAAATGATAGGGATTTAGGACCATTTGCAGTAGGGTTTGCTCGGCCCATCGTTTTTATAACAGAAAAAACTAAGAACAAAACAAACTAAAGTAGTTAATCGAGTACTAGAAAGAGAGAACAATCAAAACATACCTTCTTCCACTTGGCAATTAGGTTGCGATCAGCATACCCTTGGTCCAAACAGAACTCATACAGCTCCTTGGAAATATCCTTCCTTCTGTAGAAAAGATCATAGATATATCGACTCTTCTGATGTGCGATATTAAAAATGGGCCATAATGCTTCACACTTTCTCTTCCCATCATGTGGGTCATTTTCAGCTGTTGCAGAAACATATAAAAGTCTCAATGTGTTGGTTTTATGTAAATAGTGTAAAACAGTCCACCAAAGTAGAATAAGATAAAAAAATTAAACTAGGCTACAACTGTACATAATTAAGAAAGAAATGAGGTACCTTCTCTCATCTTTGCTTCCAATTCACGTAGAGTGGGCTCAATCAGCTCCCAGCCATCAGGATATCTGACACGGTTGGTCTTTATCTTAGGCATCTTTTGAGCTGCAATATCAATTCACAATTTAGCCCCAAAAATTATCTCTTAAAATATTGATTGCAAAGACAAACAAATTATTAAGACCTGGTAGTTCTTACATAGGGCCAGCAAGTATTGAACAAAAGAAAATAAAGAAAACTCAATAATTCAATAGCTTCTCTGATAAACTACAAAGATGAGCTGATAATACTCTACACTGATTCGATAAAGATTCAGACTGAAACTAATTGTAATAAAACTCTAAAACTTAATCCTAAAGTTATTAGGCTCTTGAGAAGGAAAAACCCCTGTGACCGATAAAACCTCTCAAAAATCTGGAAAATATAACTTCTTAGTTGAAAAACTAACCTAGTTCAAATTTCTTAAAACTCATTGGTACCAACTAAAGCCATTACGCGACAAACTATCATCATCCCTTATTAGAAGTTTGCCACTTCGATCATCATAAAAGATAGTAAAATGACACATTCCAAAAATTCACATATCTAATATGACTGCATTCTGTGTTATGTATGTATGTCAATCAACAGAGACCACATATGTACTCCTTCCAAGGACTGCAGACACATTAAAGTTTCTCTATTTCTCAAAGGTTTCACCATGCTTCGCTTCAAGCATCATATTCTACCAACTGACCATAAGCAACACATATACCCACAGGCTTCTCTATTTCGCAAAGGTTTCACCATGCTTTGTTTCAAGCTTCATATTCTCCAACTGACCTGACCATAAGCAACATACATACCCAGAGGCTAACCAAACAAAGGTCATGCAATCCCAAAATACCAAACCACACATACTTAGAAACTTGCAAAAATAAATCTAGACAAAACAACTCAAAAAGAGTATTGGTTGTGAATACAATCACTCAACTCAACAGATTGTCGACCATGTAATACATCCTTCTAAACAAATAACACAATTCCACATGCCAAAAGTCAGAAGCCACAAAACAATCCACCTGAGGAAGAAATATAAATAGCTAACTACCATCAACACATACAAAACATCACCACCAGCCTTTCTACCAAACAATTCTTACCATCACTCAATCTTGAGCTTAAACATCCATAAACCAAAAGCAGAGGGTACAAATCACCTACTTGCCTTGTTAGCAATACAGTTTTCACAGTAAATTGCAATCAAATTCAAGTTATTTGAACAGTATAACCAACCCTAGAATCATAAATCCTAAAACCCTCATTATTTTCCATGTAATTGTCATAAATATCAAATCAAACTTAACAAATTTAGGTATCCAAGTAATTTAAGCAAATCCAAGGTTAACCTCCCTAAAACAAAAGCCCTAGGAAAATATATCAACGCGAATTCGTTTTGATTCTTCTTTGACATTGAAAAATCTTGAAACACAGCAACAAGGAAGAGTATAATATACGTACCCTTTGGTTCTTCTTCTTCTCTCAAGGAAAACCCTAGTTTCCCGCCCAAGATTCAGCACTGCGAGAACAACTTCCGATAGAGAGAAAGGGAAAAAAGAGAGACGATATTTTTAGTTCTCTGGTTCTTTTAAAGCCTCTGGAATTAACATTATGGGCCTGGGCTGCAAGAGTAGCGTTTTTTCAACGCCACACCATATAACTTGTCGGGTATCAGTACCCGACAATATAAGAGTCCTCTGGGCTACCTAACGCTGTCGGTTCGTTGTAACAGGCATTAAGTAGTCCCGTTGGTGTTGCCAGTTTATGATGAGACTCTGTTCCTCCTCCTCTTGTATCTTAAGTGGGTCTGGTGAAAAACATCTCTAGAAGAAACTTGGAATTCATAATCTCAAGGTTAGGCTGTCTACTTTAGATAGATTTAGGTTTTTCTTTGGCAACTTCATATATGGGTTCGTGTTAGGGTTAATTCGATATTTTTTCTGGTGATGTAAACAACCACCAAGCTTTACTACTAATGCAGATAACATGTTTGATGAAATACCCCATACAAAAAAGGCTTCTATTTGCTAATTTGAAGAAATGTTATTGTAGTTATAAAAAAAACTGATCGGGGTATTGTAATGTAGTTGAATTGTTTTCATCTGCATGCTAAATATGTTTTCGAATGTTGATATATGAGGTCAGAGAATGGTAGAAAGTTTATTGAGCATCTGATCCATCTTTAAAGAAACAAAGTTTCTGCAGTTCAATACTCTTAATTTGATTAAGTTTTTTCTCTTCTTTTTTTAGTCGGGATGAGTTCACTCGCCTTCAGTTCAATTTCTTTGGATGGCCAATGCATCTGGAAGGTGAGCAAATTTTTGTTTTTATGTGAAGTCTAACTTTTAAGTATCATTTGGTCTTGCTTTGCTTAATAGAATCAATAATTTTCGTAGAATGAAGTGAAGAGATCACAGCTTAGTTGGGGATATGGGAGGAATATGTCTGTTAGACCTTCAAAAACTAATTCTCAGAATTCGGTCAACATTGGTGTTCTTTGAGCTAGTGGGTGTACAGGTTGCGAGGTGAATTGATATTGATCTCTGTTTGGAATGAGGATAAGATACTTATATCCGGTCTGTGAATATAACTTTAATTTTGTATCCTAATTTGCAGATTGTAAGACTCTTGGCAAACCATCCTCAATTTCACATTACTGTAATGACAGCGGATAGAAAAGCTGGCCAATCAATGAGCTCTTCGTTCCCACATTTGATCAAACAAGTATGATTCGTTACATCTTTCAATTTGTAGTCATGCGTTTTTCATTATCTCATAGCTTGGAGTATAGTAATTAGATAAGATTGTTTCATAGGTTTACTAATCGTTTATATTGAAACGAATTTGGAGGTTATCTGTAGTAAAACTAGAGTTCCCATAGAGATCATCATGGTTATCGGTTATCACAATGACATACTGTTGGAGTATTCAATTTACCTATTTTCCGAACTATGAAGTTACTCTAGAATATATTTTTGATGGAACTTTTGGCATTGTTTTGGTTGGATGTCTGATGCTTTACTTCGGTTTTGCAGGACTTGCCAGATATGGTTACTGTCAAGGATGCAGATTTTTCAAATGTTGATGCTGTATTTTGCTGTTTGCCACATGGAACAACACAGGTCTGCGTCCTTTTTCTAATTGCAGCTGTAGTTCGAGAAATATGCACAAAGTTATTTCCTATAGATAAACTTGTCTTGTTGCGTGTGGTATGTTACAGGAAATCATAAGAGGCCTCCCCAAGAGATTGAAGATTGTCGATCTTTCTGCAGTATGATATTGGTGCACTTATAGTGAATTATATTTTCAAATTTAATGTTACCATATGTGCATACTAAGCCCTCATTTGATTTCAAAACTGTCTAGTAAGATGCATGAGATTATTCTGCAGGATTTTAGGTTAAGGAATATTGACGAATATCAAGAATGGGATGGACAACCTCATAGTGCTCCAGATTTGCAGGTCTGTTTTTTTATAGATATTTATCTCACTGCAGCTCATGCAGTTATTTCATCATTTAAGTTGTTTTTGAGGTCTGGTTGTTAAAATAATAAAAACTTCTTCTAAAACGTCATTTAGGAGTTTTTTTTTTTTTTGAGTTTTGATTGTTAATATATAGCCAATCTGCTTGTGGTTTAGAAGTACTTTTACGTTTTAAGGTTCTATGGATTATATACCATGTTCGCATTTGTACTTCTAGTGATAAATTTGTTGGTGTCTCCAGAAAGAAGCTGTTTATGGTTTAACAGAAATTTACAGGAAAGAAATCCTGAATGCACGTTTGGTAGCTAATCCCGGTTGCTATCCCACTACCATTCAACTTCCTCTAATTCCATTAATAAAGGTTTGCATCAACCTCTTTTGCTTGGCATTATTGAATCTTCATTTTGTGAGTCGGTGCATGGGAGATATATACTTGGTTATTTGGAACCACCATATAAGAAGGATAAGTGTATGTGGTCAGTGACTAGTACTTGTTGTGCAGGCTAATCTTATAGGACTGAGAGACATTATTATTGATGCGAAATCGGGTGTGAGTGGAGCAGGTGAGTACTTCACCAACTTCTTTTGAACTTTTCAGAATACATGGCAGAGGTTCTTATGCCATCATTAAAGCAATTTCTTGTACTGGGTATATCTTGCAGGACGTGGAGCCAATGAAGCAAATTTATACACTGAAATAGCTGAAGGCTTTTTCTCGTATGGAATCACAAGGCATCGCCATGGTATGTCTTAAGCTGATGTACACTCTATTCCATGTTTTCGCATGTTGGATGATTTGACGTCATAGTCACAAGTATACCGGAACATGCTGATTTAAATACTCCCAAAGAAAGATTGATAGTCCTGGTGGTGCCCAGAATCCATGTAACTTACTGTACGAATCTTCGATCATTTGATATTTATGGTCTATTCTTGTAAAGAATCTAATATAAGTATGTAAAAGCTTTAGAAGTTGAATTCAAGAATATGCGACACTCTGTGAGTCAAAGATGTTTAATACAGTCCTTTGCTACCAGTTCCAGAAATTGAGCAAGGTCTTTCTGATACTTCAAAGTCGTAAGTAACAGTGAGCTTTACTCCAAGCCTGGCGCCAATGGTATAGTCACTTGAAATTCGCAAAGTAGATAAAGTCTTGTCTAATTTTATGAATCAATCAAGATAAACATCGAATGTTATTACAGAAACGGGGAATGCAGGCAAACATGTATGTGGAAATGGCTCCAGGAGTAACAATTGATGATCTGAGACAAGAATTAAGCATCTCGTATAAGGTATTTTCCTTGCTATTAAGCCGCATAAGTTGAATTTCTTTTCTTTTTTTCATTGTGTGATGGAGTGTGCGTTTACTTTGTTTTAGGGTGAAGAATATGTTAGTCTTTTAAAGAGAGGAGAGGCTCCTAAAACTCAACATGTTCAAGCATGTAACGACTGCTACATGAATGTGTTTGAAGACCGAATTGCAGGCAGAGCAATTATAATATCCGTTGTATGTCATTATCCTTTTCTCAGTTAAACTATCCAACACGTTCTAAAAATTAAAATGTATTATAACTTTGCTGCAGATTGATAATTTAATGAAGGGTGCTTCTGGTCAAGCGGTACAAAATCTCAATCTGATGATGGGATTTCCCGAGAGAACAGGGCTCCCTCGCGCATCCGTTTTCCCTTAGCATGGAATGGAAATCATCCAGTGTTGAATGTGATTAATCATCATGTCTTGTACACTCTGATACTTCAGTAAAGCGAACAGGTTCTGATGGAGAGAGAGAGGGGGGAAAATGAGACGATATTTTCAGTTCTCTACGAACTTATAAAATCTCTGGAGTAAATGTTATGGGCCTGGGCTGCAAGAGTTGCACTTTTTCAACTCGACACCGATACACTTGTTGGGTACAAGTAACCGACATTAAATTAGTCATCTACTTTTTTTTACTCTTTTTTACCCTGTCGGTTCTACGTAACCGACACTGAACAAGTCCATAGTTCTATTTCTAATCTAGCCCTGTTGGTGTTACAGCTGGTTCTATGATCAAATTCTTTTGTACAAATTTCATTGAAATATAATTTGAGTCAGTTTTTGGCAAATGCTGCTTACAAACTCCAAATTTTGGGACTGATTACTGTGAGCAAAATAAATGTAAAAAGGTGGCTTTTGGATTTACCTCCCATGGGATTCAGTCAGTTGTACGTTAATATCACAAAATATTTTCAAGTTAAAGTAAAATCAGGACACCAGAGATGACAATTCTTTTTGGTGATAAAATTGAACATGGGACATTTACTTGTATCCGACAACAATGCTTGGAACACACCAACCTATAACCACTTTCATTATGAAATGTAAAATCACAGGGTGACGCAACAATGTTCTAAAATAAAATAAAAAATACACATTATGGAACACACAAACCTTGCTGTTGTTGATAGGAATGTATGTAAAAGCTGGCCAGCAGAAATACAAGATCAGTGAAGACTTCGGAAACAAAGAAAAATTTGATAGTCCAAGATTTTACTTTAATAAGGAGAGACACTGTAATTTGGGCTGTAAAAATTGTTGTTTTTTGTAACAAATTTGTGAGCAAACATAGCTGGGTTGACCACAGCCTTGGGCAATCTTAACTTGTCTAAATATGCAAAATTGGAATGAAGATGTAATGATGTGCGGTTGCTCTAATTATGGAAGTATCGAGGGTATCTCCTTTTTATTAAAAAAATAAACTAAAAAATTACAAAGTAAAAATAAAAGTAACCAACAAGTACAATCAAATATTTTAAATACGAATCAAAGTGTTCTTCAGCAAACACCCAACAACAAAAAAAATGCAAAAAGAAAGAAAATAAAAACTCGCAGTTGTTCCTGGGATAGCATTTGAATAGATATTGTGCACCCATTATCTTAACCAAGCTTGAAATTAAGAGTTAATAGCAGCTTCAAAAATCTTCTCAAATGCCTTGTTCAAACAAGAATTATATAGTTTGTGGTTTATCAACTCCTTTTCTCCTCCCACAGTCACCCTCACCTTTCCCATGTAACTCACCAAGGATAACAACAGGCTCTGCAGATAAACATATTTAGGGAGAGATTTTTTAAGGATGTGTTTAACTTTTTCTAAATACCAACGATCGTACAATAAGCGCACAATGAATTAATCAATCATTACCTGAGGAGCATTAATCACGCAGAAGTAGAGACCCTTGACAGGATGATTTGCTAATGATATTTGTTCCACCGGTCCAATTAAATTCGATATCGTCATGCTTGTGTTCCATAACGTCTTATGGATGTAACGTGATGCAACCTATAAGCACAAGAAAATAACGCAGTAAATGACTCACAATCACAACCCTGCACTCCAAGATTAAAAACTCATGACAAAAAAAAAACGAATGTAAGAATTACCTCGGGACCTCTTAATTTTCTCATCAAATTCAGTAATCTGCCATTTAGATAAACAGCCAATGAATTTTTCTTCTTGGTGATCAGTTTCTTAGCTTCGAAAACAAAATCTAACGGGTTAACGCTCTCTATGTCAGCCTTAACAGGTACATTTACATGTAAAAACCCGAAGTTGTTCCCCCATGGAGTCGTAGTATTTGGTTTTGCCATCTCCTTCACTGTTTGGTACGTAGTTATCTCCCTAGTGTTTAGTAAAACCAATGCTGTCGATTGTGCATTAGACGAACCTTTGCTTACAGCCTCCATGTAGAGTCTGGTACCGTAAAATATTACACCCACAATCACGTCGTTAATAGTCTGTCACAAAGAAAATATACTTATGAAATTGCCAAGTATGAAAATTTCTGTCAAACAAGAAATGCAATATTTGGATCTTACGTACCCCGCCGAGTTTGGTTTTAATTTGTTTAATTTGATCAAGAGAGAACGTAACAGTAGAGATTGTCATCGGTTTAAGCTCGACTCCAACAGTAGCTGATCTGATAGGACTAACATGATCTTCCAAAAAACTACTCTTCATTAGACTCCATGTGAAATCTGTGACAGTGTTCATAAACACTGACAAATTACCTGAAACCGTACTCTTCGTCTTATACGAACCGATCTTTGGAAAAGTTAAAGGAAGAGAAGGGTTGTCAGATCTCTGTAGACAACTAAAAAGAGCACCCATAAGTGAATAACCATCACCCAAGGCATGATGAATCTTGAACAAAAGTGTCCCAGCAGCATTTGTTGTTGGGTACTTAAATATGTGAATCTCCCATAACGGTCTACTCTGTGGTAGTTGCTCCATTGCTATCTTTGTCGTGTATTCTTGGAAGTACTCATCGTAAGTT
This sequence comes from Papaver atlanticum, assembly GCA_023531105.1. Classification (NCBI taxonomy): domain Eukaryota; kingdom Viridiplantae; phylum Streptophyta; class Magnoliopsida; order Ranunculales; family Papaveraceae; genus Papaver; species Papaver atlanticum. Next base: position 7,699 of record JAJJMB010006913.1, on the reverse strand, counting down.
TCTAACGGCAACCCTTCAGGGAAAACGGGAACCTGAACGTGATCGTCCAGTTTAACGCTAACCTTCTTCCAGTGTTTTCCACCATTTTCATTATCTTTTACCTGATTCATTGAACCAATGAAATTGCATTGTTACCATCACTAAGAAAAATGTGACCCTAAAAAAAAAAGGAGTTAGAGATAGAGGACGTACCATGATAGAGGAGAAGCGTGGGTTGATGGGGATGAAAACATTCTGCAGCAATGACATAGTTGGAGAGTCATCGATGGGAATCTCAGACTCTAAAGCTGCAAGAATGCAAACAGATAGTGATTCACTGTTGAAAAACTGTGCGGTTGGTGTTGCCGGTTCGATCAATTCCTCTTCATGAACTTCTGGTTTTTCTTGGATAGTTTCCATTGAAATTAATATGGTACCTGCTCTTTCCCTTTCTTTTTCTTCTCTTTCTTGCTGTTGTCCTTGATACTGTCTGTCTGATTACTGGTAAATGCATTATGTATATAGCAAAATTGATCTGACAAATAAATAAACAACTAAAGGTAACATTTGGGTTCACCCATGTCCCATGGGATGGGATGATCCAAACCACAGTCATTCAACTTTACATAATCATAAATAATGGTTTAAACTTGACTTTATTATCTTTGTACGTTAAAATCACTTTTTATTTCAACTTTTCCAAGTAAAGGAGTCCATAACAAGTGCTAGAAAGTAGAAAAGACATTTGTTTTCTCAAACTACCCAATTAAGAAGAAAACATTCAATAGTTCAAATTATACGTATCGTATGATGACTATTTTTAACCTTGTAATTAATTACCTTGGCCGTCTCGTGGAATGCCAGTACCACCGCCCCTAGATGGAGTGGGTGACCAAAGCATGGGCAGAGTTAATTCCCTGTTCAAACTGGTAAGGCAGTTGAGTACATTGATTACTCATCCAGCATTAATGCTTGGAACATACCAACCAACCAACCACTTCTTCTAAAGCAGGAAGGAGACTGTACATACTACCACTGCATGTTCATTTAAACGACAGCACTACTCCTGCTAATAAGTATGTTGGGTGTCCAGCTAGTTTGTAGATCTAGTCTCAAGTCTGAACGTGAACATGCACTTGTCAACCTCAACCAAATTACTTTTTATCTACATCCAGTATTTATTCATTTCAGCTCGCTGTGATCTTCTGATCGGCAATAGCAATAAATACCGTGGAAACTTCTTGCTTCTGAATATGGATTTGCAGAGGTGAAGAGTGGATAGTATGCCACTTTACAGGAGGTCTTCAGTGGACAAGAGGTTTGCACAACCTTTTTTTATATTCCCACCCAAAGTAGCTGGCTATGGGGTGACCTAAACAGTTGATATCCAACTCTAGACTCTTTTTGACGGAGTCGGTTCTGTGTAACCGACAATTAACATGTCCTCTTTCTAAAACAAATCTTGTATTGACCGACAGAAACCTTTATAAGTAAGGAATCTCGGATCGAAGTTGGTCGACGTAGAACACAATGGAATACGAGATTTCAGATGCAAGTATGGAGGTTCGAGAGAGGCAGGAAAAAGTCATGCAAAATCACCTGTTGAAACGAAGTGCTTATGCTCTAGCTGTACCAACTAATGACTTCGCCGTTCGTGCACGTCTCCAACGTCTTGGCGAACCAGTCACGCTTTTCGGCGAACGGGAGATGGAGAGAAGAGATCGTTTGAGGATGATAATGGTGAATTTAGGTACCGAAGAGCTTTTTAAAGTTCAAGGAAACTAGGAGGATGTTATGCGTGATGCTGATGGTATTGTGGATAGTGATTGGCAACAGTTTCAGAAATATCCGTTTTGGACTGAGGGGTCGAAAGAGCTTCTACAAGCGCGACATTATATTTCAAGGTATTCGCTTGTGAAGGCAGCGTTGAGGCTTGAGCGTGCAAGGAGGAGGAGGGATGACCCAGATGAGGATTTCGATGCTGAGGTTGATTGAGTCTTGACACAGACGCGTAGTCTGGAGCTAGATAGAAGTGAAATCGACGAGCTTCCGCTAACTGGATGCTCATTCTCTTGCGATGGAAAATTGCTTGCAACCTGTGGTATGAGTGGAGAAACCAAATTATGGAGCATGCCACGAGTGAGTAGAATTGGTGCTGCTTTGAGAGGTCACACGCAGCAGGTAACTGATGTTGCGTTTTCTCCAACTGCAACTAACCTTTTAGCTACTGCGTCTATTGATCGAACCGCAATCTTATGGAATACTGAAGGGGTTTGCTTGAGAAAATTTGAGGGGCATTTTGATCGTCTTGCTCGTCTTGCCTTCCACCCATCTGGTAAGTATGTGGGTACAGCTAGCTTTGACAAAAGTTGGAGATTGTGGGATATTGAAACTGGTGTTGAGCTTCTTTATCAAGAAGGCCACAGCAGGGGCATTTATGGTATATGTTTCCACCATGATGGTTCTTTGGCCGCGCCTCGATTCGATTGTTAGGGTGTGGGATCTTCGTACTGGAAAGAGCGTTCTTACTTTCGAAGGTCACAATAAAGCGGTTTATGGGATTGACTTCTCCCCTAATGGTTATCATTTAGCCACTGGTGGAGAGGATAATACTTGCCGCATCTGGGTTCTTAGGAAAAAGAAGTCCAAGTACATAATTCCAGCTCACTCCAAACAGATTTCGCAGGTCAAGTTTGATCATCTAGAAGGATATTTTCTGGCGACTGCATCACTCGATAAGACAGCCAAGATATGGTCAGCGAGGGATTTTATGCCTGTAAAGACTTTGTCAGGACATGATTTAAAAGTTTCGTCGCTAGACATTGCAGGAGAAGGTCAGTACATTGCGACTGTTTCGCGTGATAAGACTATCAAGCTGTGGGAAAGTGGTAGCGGTGGAAAGGAGAATGCCATGGATATGAATTAGTTTCAGCTTCTAGTCTGATGCCTTTAACAAGTTCTATTGGTTGCAGCTCTGTACAAATAGATTAACTTGCAGATAAATTTATCTCACTTCAGGTTTGGTTTCCAAAATATTAGAATCCCTTGATATCCAACTGCTTCCTCTCTTAATACAGCCCATAAACGGCTCGTCAATTGATAGCTGGATTTATGTGCAAACTGTTTACTCGTCAGATGAGCAGAAATCCGAGCTAAGAATTTCAGTTCTTGGCACAGTAGATCTCTTGTGGAATTCGCAGAACTTCAAAATTAGAATAGCAATTGTAAGTTAAGCTTTTCCATTTTATTAGTTCAAAATTACAAGTAAAAGAAAGCTGACAATGCCATCTAAAGTCTAAACCAAAAACTTAAAGAGGTCTTAAGTGTTTCTACATTTTCTTTCAGTTTTCTGTTTTGCTTTTTATTCACAAATATTAGTGTAGTAAATATATAAACACTCTACATATATGATATATTAGAAGGTATCTAATCAAACACCAAAATTACCTACCGATTGATTGAAATTTGTCGTCAAGATAGGATGAAGCAGCAAGCTCTGAAGACCCTGAACTTTGAAACCCTTCAGCAATCTTCAGTGCCACGGTTGCCCACTCTGTTGCCAAGTCTGCATATTCCATCAGTTTTTGGGCCCGTTGGCGTTTCTGTAAAGCTAATTCCAGTTTTTCGTTTGCAGATTTAATTGCTTCTTTGAGTGCTGGCTTGTCTGCTTCTATGGCTTTTTGCAAATGATCTCCACAAACGCTTCGGTTTGTTTCTTCATGGGCTATGTGTTCCTTCTCTTCTTTCGCTCTGAGTTTTTTGTTTTCCTTTTTTGCTTCAGTTTCTATATTTCTTTCTGCTTCAATCCCTGCCCACACATCAACAGAATCTGAGTAGACAGAAAGACACCGAGACTAGATTCGTAAGAGATACACATGAAACTTCAATACGGTATATTGAATATGCATGTGGCATTCAAAATACAACTCAAAATTTATGTGTTAGCTGGTCAGTTACAAACATGCACCCGAATGTTGTATAAACAGAGCAAATGGAATGCGTGTTTTCATAGTATCTTCTTTTCCAGTTTTCTTTCTGTATGGGCATTAACTAGGATGCCAATGATGCAACAGGTATGAAATGAGGGATCACAAACCTTGCAAGAAACTTCCGTGTGTGCTTTTACCGGGCTGTTGGTTTTGCCAGTTCAAGGGTCGCTTTGTACCTATAGTAGGAATGCTGAAAACTTCATTCTGAGATTTCTTTTGTGGTCGGCTCTGCAGGGAAATTCAAAATTCACAGAACAATATTAAGGATAATAGTAAAATAAAAGAAAAAAACTGAGTCACATCACAAAATTGTCAACATACTAGAACATGGTGTGACACTGACTCAACAATTCAAAAGGCCACAAGTGATAACTAAAAGGACTAGCTTCTGATAAAAAAGAAATACATGCTATAGAATCTAAACATACAAAACATATCTTGGACCAATTGTGTCACCAGACATGGTAAAAGTGGTTTATGTTGCAAAGACAGTGGGGCTTCCCTATCCTAGTGCATACCGATTTGTCCAGTTTTGCAGTCTGGGTGACAAGTTCAACTTAACAGTCTCATATATGATTTATGGTATGTCTACTATTTTGTCGGCACCCACCATTCCACCTTACTAGACAATTTAGATGCATAAAAATCCAAAGAAATATAAGTTACATAACTTTGAATTGACTAAGTTATTACATCCTGGCTATTGATCTAGATTTTCGAATAACCACTGACGGAACTAAATGAATTGACAACGTGAATGGCTGTTGATCTGTTAACTTTTCTTTCATATTAAGATTTTACCAAAAAATCAAAACCAAAGAGCTATTAGAATACTATAAAGAGACGGGACAATCACAACTAACCTCCTTCCACTTGGCAATCAAATACCGATCAGCATACCCATGGTCCAAGCAAAACTCATACAACTCCCTAGAGATCTGCTTCCTTCTGTAGTATAGATCATAAATATATCGACTCCTCAGATGTGCAAGACTAAAACTGGGCCGTAATGCTTCAGAATTTCTGTTTACATTATATGGGTCATATTCAACTGTCGGATAAACACAAAATCTGTGTCAGTGTGGTAGTCTTATAAGAACAATTCTCAAGTGAGAAACAATACTTAATTTGATCTGACAAGTATAATATGGTGTTAATAAAAGAAACAAACCTTTTCTCAATTTTGTCTCTATATCACGCAGCTTACACTCAATAATCTCCCACCCCTTCGGATATTTGCTACGACTGGTTATCATCTTAAGGACGTCTAGTGCTGCAGAAATATCAGATTCACCAGCATTAGAAAAGAAATACAATGTTCAAGTCATACATTACAGAATTCCAATACCCGATTTTGACATGGCTTACTACATCCATAAATTCAATTTTTCCACAATAGACTTATTACGAAGGCATAACATGTACAAAATGAGTAAAATGCAACCTTTACAGCAAACACCCAATATCCTAGACGGCACATGTTCAGAAGCACCAAATCAATTTGACGTTTTCTAAGTCCTACCATTCTGTAGAGACCCAAATGCAATAATTACCATGAGCTATGCTTACAAACATATTTCATGCAATCATTCAACCAAAAGAATCTCAATGCAACATACATTCGGCATTTCATAGGATAAGTTAGGGTTTTCGCTTCCTTAATCTACTAAGGACAATATAACCCAATATCCAAGACACATGATCAGATGCACCAAAACAATTCGCTAAGTCCTACCATTCTGTTGAGACCCTACTTAGGGAAGCAACAATAACCATAAGCAGCTACGTACAGACACTTTCATGCATTCATTCAACCAATGTGATCACGATGATACATCCCTAATTTTCTCAGCTGCATTCAGATTTTCGCATCCGGCTACAAGCAACTGTAAATTCAAGCAATTACATATCGACATTCATCCCGAACAGAAATATACAAACAAAATCAATCTCTGCATAGAACCGTAAAATCTATCCCGAACAGAAATATAGCAGAGTTCAAGAAATTACATCAACATTCATCCAAATAAAAACCCTAAAATCTCAGAGCAAAACAAAGTAAAATCAGCAGAAATATTTCTTCATCATCTACTGCAGTAATGGAACAAAACTCATCATTGAAAAGGAGGAATGATGTATACATACTTATCTTTCAACTGTAAGCGAAATCCGAAGTTAGGGTTTTCGTAATTCCGATTTTTGTTTCCCGCTCGAAAATTGACGACGGAGGGAGAAATTTTTCAAAGACACTGAGAACTGGGAGGTGAAGTTGGGATTCTATTTGTTTTTATTGAACGATGTTACCCCAAAACAGTAGGGGATTACTCTTTTATATGAATGCCCAACCCAAATTTTAAGGGGTGTCCTAAAAGATTAGGGAAGACTAATCTGTCATTGTCCTAATTAAGGTTAATTAATCCTAATAACCCACTAATTTAACCACTACCCACTAATCTTACCCCTAAATTAAAACATAAAATCAATTTTAAAACCTTTTTTTTTTTCTTCTTCATCTTCTTCTTCTTCTTCTTCTCCTCTTCTTCTTATACATCGTCGATTCGAAGAAAAAAATCATCGTTGATTAATCAATCTTTATAACACGTTGAAAATGTAGAGGAAGAAGAACAAGGACAGGGCAAAGAAGGAGAAGGACAAGAGGAAGAGAAGGATGAGGAAGAAGAGGAGGAAGACGAGGGAGAGGATGAAGAGGAAGAAGAGGAGGGAGAGGATGAAGAGGAGGAAGAGGATGAAGTGGAGGAAGAGGAAGAAGAGAAAGAAATAGTTCCTGTTAAAGAGAAAAAGAAGCGGAAGCCGCCTTGTGATAGATACTCACATATTCCCCCTGATAATTTGTGTTTGCCACCAGTGAACCCAACTTATGGTACTCCAAATGATGGAGGGGCCACATTGTTTGGCTACAAACACTAATGGCCTGCGAAGATCTATGCGACAAAGGTATTCTTTAAGTTCATTCTTAACTAACAAAACGAAATTTTTTTGGGACATGTTTCGTCAAGTATTAATAGTGTTATGTTATTTTCGTAGGATCATAATGATGCAGTTCGTCTTATTCGTCGTCAAAAGGCGTCCAAATGGGATCTTTCTTTGGAGTGTGACGATTTTCAAGCAAAGGTGAAACAGTGTGTGTTATGGAGAGCTATTGTGTATGCACATGTGGATTTTGACGTTGTTGCCGTATCCGCATTTCTCGAGAGGTATTATCCCGAGACATATACAATGCATCTTTCATTTGGCGAGATGGGAATTACTCCCGATGATTGCTTGAGAATAACCGGCTTACCAGTGGAAGGTAAATGTCTTCGAGAAGGCTACAACCCCTCGATGCATTATGAAGCTCTTGAAGAATTGGCTCTAAAATGTCTAGGATGGGATGCAAGAAAGGCTCAATGTGAGTTTAGACGTTCTGTGAAGTCCCCTAAACGGGGCGATGAGTATAATCCAAGAGAGGTAAATGGAGCCTTCAAGAAGAAGGTGAAGAAATTCAAGTTGGTAAAGTTGAAGGAAGCATTTGGAGGGACAAGAAAGAAGGTGGAGAAAGGAAAGTTGGTGATGGACCAGGAGACCCTTAGGCATCATGTCACCGCTTATTGGTTATATCAGCTAGGAACCGTCATTTTCCCCGACACTTCTGGAAATAGGGTGGATGCACATTATCTACAGCTTTTGGAGAATCTCGATGAGATTAACAAATACTCTTGGGCCACTGGGGT
>JAJJMB010006900.1:0-12898 GCA_023531105.1 Papaver atlanticum | reverse complement strand
TCTTTGGGACCAATTATATCATAAGCTTAAATTGGGTTATACATGGCACAATTGATCGTATCACTTTCATAGTAGGTATCTGTCTATGCTCTCTCCTAAATGTAATCAAGGATTCCAAACTCTAGTATTGCTTCTAAGAATCTCAAGTCTCCAAATTAGTGATTGAAATAATTAGACATTAATTTACAAATACCATTTTTTTTTGAATAATCTTCGACAAAATAATGACTTCCCTAGACACGGTTTATCTAGAATGATTGATTTGCTAAACCACTTTGGAGCTTTCATAGGGTGCTCTAAAGATAACCCAACACACTGATATTGACGGTGTTGTATTTGGTGCCTTGAATACGGTTTTGTATTCAGTTGGGTTTACCCATTTTCCCGACCCATTTGCCCATTTACCTTTTGTGCACTAAAAGGCATTAGGAGATAAGTCTTCTACTCCTCGTGTTCTTTGATAAGAGAAACTCATGTATTAAAAAAGAGAGAGTGAGGCACCAAAAAGAGGGCTAGGGTTCGTGAGAGGGGATTGAGAGGAAATACCTTGTAATCTTGTTTAATCATAGTGAAATCGTTATCGTTGTCTTCCAAAGTGGATGTAGATCATATTGATCGAACCACTATAAATCCTTGTGTTGTGTGTGCTTTATTTACTTTGATTTCATTTCTATTTCAATTCTTGATTGATTGTGCTAGGTTGAGCCATTTGCTATAACAAATTGGTATCAGAGCTCCGGGTGGGAGCGATCTAGGATGGCGGCAAAGTATGAGATTGAGAAGTTTGATGGAAGGAATCATTTCAATTTATGGAGGCTAAAGATGAGGGCTGTTTTGGTACAACAAGGTTTGGTGAAAACTTTGAAGGGGAAAAAGTCTCTAGGAACAACATTGAAGGATGAGGAAAAGGATGATCTCTTGGAGAAAGCACATGGAATAATTTTGTTGTGTTTGAGCAATGAGGTCTTGAGAGAAGTTGCGACGGAAACGACTCCGGATGGGCTATATATGGAACAAGTTGGAAAAGAGGTATATGACTAAATCCGTAACTAATCGTTTATATCTTAAGAAGAAATTACATACTCTTAGAATGCATGAAGGAATGTCTATTATAAATCATATCGATGATTATAATAAAATTCTCTTGGATTTGGCAAATATTGATGTCAAAATTGAAGATGAAGACCAAGCACTGGGTTTGCTTTGTTCCTTACCACCATCTTATGATAAGTTTGTTGATACCGTAATGTATGGAAAAACCACAATTTCCATGGAAGACGTTAAAGCGGCTTTGAACTCTAAGGAGTTAAAGAAGACGGGTATTGATGGTAAAGATAATTCGGGAGATGGGTTGTTTGTTAGAGGAAGAGGAAACCAAAAGGTTGGATTAGATAGGAGTAAATCAAAGTCAAGGTCTAAATCTAAATCCGGTAAATTCTATTGCTTTCATTGTAAGGAACAAGGGAATTTCAAGAAGGATTGTCCAAAAAGGAAGAATGTTTAGAAGAATATTAACCAAGGCACCGCAGCAAATGTTGAAGTAGAAAGTGATGATGGAACGGTTCTCACGGTTTATACCGAAAGCTCGGAGAATGGGTGGATTCTTGATTCGGGGTGTACTTTTCACATGTGTCCTCATAGGGAGTGGTTTACTTCTTATCAAGCTAGAGAAGGTGGTAAAGTTCTTATGGTAAACAATTACTTGTAAAGTGGTGGGTGTAGGTACAATTCAAATTAAGATGTATGACGGTATGGTGAAGACTTTAACTAAGGTTAGGCATGTTCCGGTCTTGAGAAGAAATCTGATTTCTTTAGGTACACTTGATTCAAATTGCTGCAAGTATCAAGGTGAAGGTGTAGTTACTCGTGTCTCAAGGGGAAGTCTTACAATTATGAAGGGCGAGATAATTAATGGTCTTTATACGCTGCAAGATACTACTATGACAGGTGATGCAGCTGTATGTTCTTCGAGTTCTGAAGATGATACTACCAGGTTGTGGCATATGCAGTTAGGGCATATGAGTGAGAGCGGGTTGGCTGTTTTGAGCAAGAAGGGATTGCCTTTTGGTCATAAAACAGGTAAGCTTGATTTCTTTGAACATTGTGTCTTTGGGAAGCAGTGTAGAGTTAAGTTTAGTACAGCTATTCATAACACCAAGGGTATTTTGGATTATATTCATTCTGATCTTTGGGGTACTTCTCAGGTTGATTCATATGGTGGTGGTAGATATATGTTGCCATTCATTGATGATTTCTCAAGGAAAGTATGGGTATTCATACTTCAACACAAAGATGAAACTTTTGTCAAGTTCAAGCAATGGAAGACTATGGTTGAGAAGAAAACCGGAAGACAAATCAAGTGCTTGAGGACAGACAATGGTTTGGAATTTTGTGGGGGGTGAGTTCAATGAGTTCTGCAAGGACCAAGGGATTGTGAGACACCGCATAGTCAGAAAAACACCACAGCAAAATGGTGTTGCAGGAAGGATGAACAAAACCATTATGGAGAAGGCAAGATGTATGCTCTCTAATGCCGGGTTACCAAAGCAGTTTTGGGCAGAAGCAGCAAACACATCAGCTTATTTAGTGAAAAGATCTCCATCGACTGCCATTGAGTGTAAGACTCCAAATGAAGTTTGGACAGGTTCACATGCTAACTATGAAGACTTGAAGATTTTTAGATGTCCATCCTATTCTCATGTAAATGAGGGGAAGCTAGAGCCTAGAGAAAAGAAGTGTATATTTCTTGTGTAAGCAAAGGGTGTGAAAGGCTACAGGTTATGGTGTCCTGAAGAGAGTTCAAACAAGTTTCTTATCAGCAGAGATGTGAAATTTGATGAGCAATCGATGTTGAAGCAAAAGAATGAAGATCTAGATGGAAGAGATGAAGAGGGTGTTAGTGATAAGGTGGAGCTTGGTGACCAGGTGGAACTTTAGATGCAAGTTCAAGGAAACAATGAGACTGTTGTTTCTAATGATGAGAATGATCAAGATATTGTGCAAGAGCCTTCCCAGGAAGAAGAAGCACAAGATCATCAGTACAATCTTGTAAGAGACAGAGAGTGGAGGCAAGTTAGACCACCTCAGAGATATGGCCATGCTGATTTGGTTGCATATGCACTTGCAGTGGGTGAGAGCATAGATAGGGATGAGCCAATAACCTATGGAGAAGCAATTAGTGGTGAAGAATCAGTAGAATGGGGAGCTTCTGCAATTGAAGAAATTGAGTCTCTTGACAAGAATGACACTTGGGAGATAGTTGCAAGACCTAAGGGACATAAGATTTTTGGAAGCAAAATGGGTCTTCAAGAAGAAAGAAGGTATTTCAGATGGTGAAGGAACAAGGTACAAGGCAAGGCTTGTGGCAAAGGGGTTTATACAAAAGAGAAGCCATTGACTACAATGAGGTATTTTCTCCTGTTATTAAACATAGTTCTATTAGAACATTGCTTGCTATAGTTGCTTCGAATAATCTAGAATTGGAACAACTAGATGTTAAGACAACTTTCCTTCATGGTGATTTGGAGGAGCATATTTATATGCAACAACCAAAAGGGTTTGAAGTTCCTGGCAAAAAAGACCATGTATGTTTGTTGAAGAATCTTTGTATGGTTTGAAGCAATCTCCAAGGCAGTGGTATAAACGTTTTGATACGTTTATGTTGGCAAATGGCTATGATGGGAGTAAGTATGACAGTTGTGTATATCACAGGAAACTCCAAGATGGTTCATTTGTGTATTTGCTCTTGTATGTTGATGATATGTTGATTGCTTGCAAAAACATGTCAGAAATACAAAGGCTGAAGGTGCAGTTGAGTAGTGAGTTTGAGATGAAAGACTTGGGAGCAGCAAAGAAGATATTGGGTATGGAGATTCATAGAAACCGAGCTGAAGGCAAGTTGTATTTGTCCTAGAAGGCTTAAATCGAGAAGGTGTTGGAGCGATTTGGTATGAAAGATGCAAAAACAGTAAGTACTCCTTTGGCAGCTCATTTTAAACTTTCTAGAAGGAAATCACCTCAAACTGCAGATGAGGCAGAGTATATGTCTCGAGTTCCATATGCAAGCGCAGTTGGTAGCATACTGTATGCTTATGGTTTGTACAAGGTCGGATATTGCACAAGTTGTGAATGTGGTAAGTAGATACATGGGAAGTCCCGGGAAGGCACATTGGAAAGTTGTAAAGTGGATTTTGAGGTATCTAAGGGGCAGTACAGATGTTGGTTTGGTGTTTGACAAACACTGTGGTGATTCAACAAATGTTGTGGGTTATGTTGATTCTGATTATGCAAGTGATCTTGAAATAAAAAGGTCATTGAAAGGTTATACTTTTACATTGTGTGGTAGTACTATCAGTTGGAGGTCGGTTTTGCAAAGCATAGTTGCATTGTCCACAACTGAGGCAGAGTACATGGCAGCCGCAGAAGCAGTGAAGGAAGGTATATGGTTGATGGGTTTGGATGGTGATCTGGGATTCAAGCAAGAGACTGCAGTTTTGTTTTGTGACAATCAAAGTGCCATTCACTTGACCAAGAATCAGATGTATCATGAGTGAACAAAGCACATCGATGTCAGGTATCATTTTATCAAGGATGCATTTGAGGAAGGGAAGATAACGATGCTAAAAGTCCCTACAACGGATAACCCTGCAGACATGTTGACGAAGCCGGTTCCAAGTATCAAGTTCAAGCATTGCTTGGACTTGGTTTGTGTCAACAGGTGTTGAGAGCCCTTGAGGGGGGTGAGCGAAGACGATGATGATGAATACTGATGGTATTCAAGTCAAGGTGGAGATTTGTTGTATTTGGTGCCTTGAATACGGTTTTGTATTCACTTGGGTTTACCCATTTTCCCGACCCATTTGCCCGTTTATCTTTTGTGCACTAAAAGGCATCAGGAGATAAGTCTTCTCCTCCTCATGTTCTTTGGTAAGAGAAACTTATGTATTAGAAAAGAGAGAGTGATGCACCAAAAAGGGGGCTAGGGTTCTTGAGAGGGGATTGAGAGGAAATACCTTGTAATCTTGTTTAATCATAGTGAAATCGTTATCGTTGTCTTCCAAAGTGGATGTAGATCATCTTGATCGAACCACTATAAATCATTGTGTTGTGTGTGCTTGATTTACTTTGATTTCATTTCTATTTCAATTCTTGATTGATTGTGCTAGGTTGAACCATTTTCTATAACAGGCAGGTTAACGCAGCTTGAATCCACATCACATAAAGTTCTAGCTACCTATTTAACAGTGGATCAAAGATGAGTCCTGCCGGGTTAGAGTTAGATATTGGAAACTCTAATTGAAACAAAAATAAATTACAACCATTATTTAGACAATACATTTGGGGGAGATGCTACACCTACCAATTTTGTATCCTGCAAAATTCCCCGGGAGGAAAATGGACAACTCATAATATGTTTTCAACATTGGGATTATCAACGGGTTAAAGTGGGGGCCAGCCATTTGTTAGAGGTTGGATTTTCGGTACCGATAAAAAAACCGGTCAACCTAACATTTTCGATATATTTGGTCCCCAAGAGAACATCAACATCGGCTAGCTTGGTCAACATTTTCCAAGTGAAGTGAAGAAGAGACTGTCAAAAAAAAAAAAAAAAAGGTCAAGAGTCCCAACAACTCAGTTTGACCAAATGACAAAAGGTAGTAGTTAACCTTTCTCTTATTTGTTTGACTATATTAACAATTTGATCATCTTTTTTTGTCGTGCAAAACATTAAAACATTATATCAAGACTTTGATTATTATTACGGTCTTCTCTTCTCTTTCTAGATTAAATTTTAACTTTCCAAAATTTTGAAACAATTAGACATTACAAATACAAATGTTTTCAAGCCTTGACACAACAATGACACAATGTGATCAGATTCAAACCATTTGCACAAACTATTACTTTTCACTTCGATTTTGTGGATGTAAAGATCTCAGATTGTTCAACGATCATCTCATTATTAGTTATGCATTTGCATTTTGCAACCATTCTCTCAGTTCAAAATCCCATGTAAGTAGATGACATGCCATATACTAGCCGTTAAGATGGAAACAATTATAAAACTCAAGAAACTGTTTTTATAAAATGAAAAAAAAAAATCATAAGCAGAATACATTTTAGATAAGTCGTTTATAGGGTTAAAGTAAAGCAAAAATAGAACTAAATATATCTACGATATAACGTATAATAATATCAACCAGTCTGGGATAATCATGCTCGCTATTTTCATCTTTTAGACTGATGAAAAATACATTTTCTTTCAATTTTCTCCATCACCTCATACTTGAATTCGCAAACTTCTTACTCAATATTAGACTCGGCATGTAATAATATTTACTGTGAAATTTTTCATGAAGAAACAAATGTGGATATGGGGACTTTAGATGAAAACTCCAGGAAAAGTACTTGTGATAGACTACTTTCTAGTAGAAGGGGTAGCTTCTATAAATAAGTAAACAGACGTGCAAAATTTAAAATTTATTGTGTTTCAGTCTCACATGATATTCATTTGTTGTCATGCAAAATTGAGAATAGCGAAAAATAAAAAGTCAGTTCCTCGTACAGTTTGCATTATCTTCTGCATGTAATTTGTCCATGCTAATCTCTGGTCACTCTTTCGAAGATATGCCATCCATGGTATCCTAAAATTGTTTACCAATTATTACTGATTGGTCTTTCTTCTGCCTTTTTGCTTCACCATTCTCTCACTTCAAAATCCAATATGAAATGTTAACCCGTGGGACTCCGTCCTGAGACTACTCAACTCAAAATCTCTTGCTAGTCTTCCCGAGGGCTCTAGAATTCTGGCACGCGTTATATTGTAGCACGGCTGTAGTTCCGATCGAGGAATTTTAAATTCTATTTAGGAAGCTCTTGTACTAGTAGCAGGCTAGCTAGCAGCCCCAATGCCTCATATATACCGGAAATCACATTAGGGGTCAATGTCATATGTCTAGTCAAGTTTTCTAGCCGGCCTTCTATTTTTTAAGCCTTAAAATGGGCAGTCTAAATGTGCGATACGTACAAGTGGAACTATGCAATCAATGCATGACTAGACAAGCAGACATGCAGTAATTGTTTTATTCAAACTGGAACCGCATTTGTTTGACCTTCTCGATCCTTTTTTAGATCTATTTTGACTTACATTTTTGTATTTCTCTCAATTCTCATGGGCTGTATTATATACTATATATGAAGAAGAAGAACATAAGATTCCAGGCACGTATCATCATAACAATCCCCCGCAGCATAATTTTATCCATTAGTACACAAACAAAATGTATTCTTCAGGCGGTAATGATGAGAACACTCATATTAACATGATGGTTACCACTGGTAATAGAAGAGAGTTGCAGCTACAGGGGCCAAGACCTCCACCACTTAAAGTGCTACTTAAGGATTCTATTCATTTTACAGGTAATAAAGTTATCAGCAAGAAACCTACTACCAACATCAATCATGATTCTCGGCATCAGTTTATCGGTCGTCGTCATCGTAAATCCAATTTGGGGAATCAACCTATTGTAATTCACTTGAGGTCGCCAAAGATCATTCATACTCGACCTCAAGATTTCATGGATTTAGTGCAACAACTTACTGGAAATCATCATCAGCAGTGTCCTGAAGCTAACGTGGAAGAGGATGACCATTGGAACAATTCCGATGAGACTCGATCCAACAAAGAATTTAACAGTGATGAAGGCATGATTATTAATAACAAAGATATTAAAGATGATGATCAGTTTTTAGAGTTGCAGCTTAATTGTTCATCAGCTTCATCTGATCAGGGTGTTAGTACGATTTCATCTTTGAAGGGTTCAAAAATATTTTCACCAGTTTTTTCAAATAATAGGCTCATATCTTCTTCTTCTCCTATTACTTGTACCAACTCATCAAACTGGCAGGATTTTGGTGGTTCAATCTTTTCATAGTATTGTATTTGATATAGTCTACATATTAATTTATAATGTGATGATATATTCAATTTGAGTATCAATCAGGAGAGATTAAGCATTTTTGTACATCAAAAAAATTCAAAGATAGGATTTGGACTTCGGTGAAGTTGAACCCCCAAAACAACAATTCTATATGGACATACAAAAAACACCACCCAAACTTAGACCTCTAATGGGGAGTCCTACCTGAACAGCCATCGGATCCGACGATGGTGATGTTCTTATTGTTATGGCTGTCTAGAGTCTAGACTAATTGTTTCACAAACAATTTTGGTTTCGCATCTGGGGGAAGGATACATCATATAGTAATATAACAACACCAACCACTGCCATCACTCCCTAAGGGTCCTCCTCCACCACCACCACCAGGAAGTCCACCTCTACCGCTACTGGAGACAACCAAAACATTCCCCAAACTAGTTTTAGTGACACTATCAAAACGAAGGAAATTTACTACCTCTCTCACAAGTCTCTCGACTAAACATTATCAGAAAAGGGAAATGATAAAGAAAGATTATAAATCTTTGAACACAAGTACCATTTCATTTTGTATTTTATATCCAAGCATTATTACAAAGCTCAAGAAACGAATTTAGTTTTATAAAATGAAAACAGATTTTAAGTCGTTAACCAAACACAATTGAAATGTTCCAAAATGTTCCATTCTTGTATACGTAAAATAAGAATAGAACAACTTTAAGTCATGACATTTAGTCTTTATCAATCGGGATGCTTTGACATACTCCAACATTGGCAAGACTTGGACTATCACTTGTGCTCTTAATTTTCTTTTTTGGATCAAAAGATAAATATGTATATTTTTTTAATTTCCTCCATCACCTCACCTTTGAATACGCTAAGTTCAGACTCGGTATGAAATTGAACATACATTTATTGGAAGGCAAATGTGGAAGATCTTTTTAGAAGTAAAAAGTTGGGTAAAAATATTTTCTAGTAGAATGGAAGATACCTTCCATACGTAATAAAAAAGAAATTCGAAATTCATTGTGCTTTGGTCTCATTCTCACATAACATTCGTTTGTTGTCCTGCAAAATTGAAAATATCGTGAATTTGAAACTCAGTACCTCTCACAATTTTCTTCCATCTTCCGGCGGATGTGGCTAATATATGGCCATGGTGAGTCCTGAGCAACCATGGGATCTGACGGTGGTGATATTCCTTTTGATATGTCTGTTTAGACTATTTGTTTCACACACAATTTTAGGTTCGCATTTAGGGAAGGATACACCATATATATAGTAGGATAAGAACACCAACCACTGCCTAAATAATTGCCATCACCTCCCGTAATCTGCCACCCCATTAGCAATGTTGCCCATAAGGGGTCCTCCACCACCACCAGGAAGTCCACTACTATCACTACCAGAGACAACAAAACAATCCTCAAATTTAGTTTTAGTGACACCATTGAAATGCATGTAACTTATTACTTCTCTAATTAGAATCACCTGTCTCAAGAGTCGTCTCTCTTCTAAACATTATTAAGAGAGTAAAAAAAAATAAAGAATGATTATAAATCTTTGAGCACAAGTATTATTTCATTTTATGCTTAAAAAAAAAGTATAACTGCATTTCATTTTCAATTGTACATCCAAGCATAATTACAATGTTCAGATTTTAAGTCCCGAAACAAACACACCTGAAATGTTCGGTTATTGTAAACCTAAAATAAGTCATCGCAACTCATTTGGACTTTATCAATTGGGATGTGTTGAGATTATTAGTCTCACATTATCTGGGCAACCTAAGATCCTGCGGTTTATAATTCTTAGGGCCTCTCCACTCATTGCCAATTGGTTTTGAGTTGAATGCCCACATTCTAACATGGTATCAGAGCAGGCTATTTGTGTTTGTGTCGAGTCATTTGACCGCACCTTTACTCCGCGTCACCCGATTTAATTGTCCACGTGTTAGACCCAACAAGGCTACACTTGAGGGGGCGTGTTGAGATTATTAGTCCCACATTGTCTGGGCAACCTAAGATCCTGCGGTTTATAATCCTTAGGGCCTCTCCACTCATTGCCAATTGGTTTTGAGTTGGATGCCCACATTTTTTATTTTTTATTTTTGCTCGGTAAAGAAGTGATTTTATTAAGAATGATGTTTTGGGGACTACTCAAAAAAAGGTGGGGGACTACTTTGTTATATGAATGTCCACCCTATACTTATAAGGGGTGTTCTAAAGTGTGGAAATGACTAACCTACCCTTAACCTAATTTAATTTAAAACCAACCTAATAACCACCTATATATATATAACCACCACCTCCTCCCACCACCGCCGCCCACCACCACCGCCCATCACCTACCACCTCCAACTACCACCACCACCAACCACCACCACCTCCATGTATATAACTTAATTTAAATCATTAACGAAGATATTCTCACAAACCCATTACTTGTCATTCGTTTTTGGTCGAAGAAATGAGAAGTAATCATCAAAATGAGTTGAAAATGAAAGTTGCAGAGAGAAGTTCGGCTAGGAATTATGTGAAACAGTTTGTCGAACTAGCCGAACTCAGCTTTAATGGAGTTTTTTCTTTCAGAAAAAAGTTCGGTTACCTCGCAAAAAAAAAATCCCAGACGAACTTTTAGTTCGGTTACTTCGCAACTTTTTTTCATTTTTTTCCTAGCCGAATTTTTAGTTCGGTTTTGTAGCAATTTTTTTCTACTAACCGAACTTTTTTCTGAAAACCTATATATTGAGTTCGGTTACGTCGAGAAAAAAATTCCCAGCTGAACTTTTAGTTCGGTTACGTCGCAACTTTCTTTTTCCTAGATGAACTTTTCTCTGAAAGAAAAAACTCCATTAAAGCTGAGTTCGGCTACCTGTGTCTTCAGAACCAATAGCCGAACTACACTTGCAGATGAGTTCGGCTACCTGTTCTTCAGATGTCGTAGCCGAACTTCATTTCCATGGTCGAAATCAGTTTATAAATTTCTCATTTTTTCGAAAGTTTTTGTCAATTCAAGCAACTCTAACTAAATTTGAAGTATACCTAAGTACCCAAAACCCTCATTTCGAAATCAACCATCTTAAAAACAAAAACAAAACCCCCTTCTTCTCAAAAATTATTCTTGTAAAAACACTCAGCTAATTAATCTAACCTCACTAATCAATCATTACACTAACACTAATTAATCGTTACACTAACTAATTTAATCACCAAGGGAAAGTTTGGTATTAGAAAAAAAAACTAAGTTAAGGGGTGGCTCAAATTTACTTCAAATATCCACCCCAAAATAGAAGAGTAGTCCCCCACCTTTTTTGAGTAGTCCCCAAAACATCATTCTTTATTAATGGAAATAGTAAGTACAAAGTACAAACCCCAAAGGAATGCTTCTCACCTGAGAGTGTGAAAAGCCCAGATAAGCTAATGTAAAAGATAAAAATTACATTGCAAAGAAATGCAACTCCCAAAAAGTTGTGAGAGCCCACATAAAAAGCCCCAACAGAATTAGCTCAAATAGAGCCCCAATAGAAATAGCCTAAGAAGAGCCCCATATAGAAGTATCCAAAGTTCACCTGAACCCTAATCCACCCTGACTGTGCCGCCAGGAACACCGGAATTTTGAACCAAATCCATCCCATCAAAAGCTCGTCAAATTCTACAAGCAAACCATCATCACAAAATCCGTCGCACTTCTTCCATCAGAATAAACATGTACCTTTGAATGATGAAATTAGTGATTTTGTTTTGATGTTGATTGAAAGAAGAAGAAAAAATAGATGGATTTAGTCCAAGAAACAACAACGAAATCAGCTCAGCAAAGTACACCTCCATGATGAATTCTTCCCTTTAATACAATGGAAAACCAAAGAAATCAACATTCTAGGCTTATGAGAAAAATCTTTGGCCAAGATTGATAGATATGACACCATTATCACCACCTCAACCAAAATACATCCAACCAAGAAACCCAGAGATCGATCAATCTCTTCCATAGAAACACAATGAAGAAATAACCCAAGAAAACATGGATGATTTAGAGCGAGGATGAGCAAATCAGGCCGCCATTAACCCCTTCATGACCAATAGAACCCTCAGCTTCCGACTAACATACAAGGGGAAACAAAATCAAAGATAACTACTCTAGTTTAACTAATCTAAGAAAACAAGACCTGCTCAGATCCGATCTTAAAGACCGGATCTGAGCAGTGGAGGCTGGATTCGGATAGTTTTTTGGTTTGGAGATTGGTTGGGGTGGGGGTTGGGGTGGGGGGGGGGGGGGGGGGTTAGAGAGAGGAAGGAGAGAACAGGATGCCTTGACTTTCTTCAACCTTGACAAGATTTAGGATTATCACTTGTGCTCTTTATTTGCATTTTTTGGATCAAAATATAAATATATCTTTTTTCAATTTCCTCCATCACCACCACCTTTGATTACGCAAAGTTTAGACTCGGTATGAGATTGAACATAAAGTATATATTTCATGGAATGGAAATTGTGAATGGCATTTTTAGAGGAAAAAGGTCGGGAAAAACTATTTTTTAGTAGAACGAAACAAAGATACCTTTTATACGTAGAAAAGACATGCAAAAGTCGTTGTGCTTTGATCTCACTCTCACGTAACATTTGTTTATCTTACTAGATAAATTGATAAAAAAATGTTCTCCTACAAAATTAATTAATGTTGTACTCAAAAAATCTGATTATTATGGTCTCTTCTTCCCAAAATAAAATTTTGATTTCTCTCCATCCCTTTCACCGCCCACAATAAAATGTAGGAAACCGAATCCTTTCTGTCCCTAGCTATAGTTTCGACGATTCTTTTAAGAGAACAGAGATAGACGAGGTGTCTGTATTTTACAGTGCAACGGTTGACTATGCTAAAATCTTTCTAGCAGCTAATTAATGAGTTTAGTCGGTGGAACAACCGAAGTAGCATAAACTAGGAATATCCATTTCGTTGG
>JAJJMB010006894.1:133827-145903 GCA_023531105.1 Papaver atlanticum | reverse complement strand
ATATATATATATATATATATATATATATATATATATATATATATATACAGGAACTCCTCTCAAATGATACTTATACAATTGTCATTTGGTTTACAAATAAAATATACAACATAATAAACATAGCCGAAGTTAACCAACTAACGGACTCAACTCCTCGAAGCTTCCGCTGCGCAACTCTGATCTGTCTCTGAAACTGAAAGTGGGAATGGGTGAGCACATCATCCCTAAAAGGGGTTCCCAGTGGAAATAACATCTAACTTTCAAGTAATCACTGAAATGATTTGGAAAACAATACATGTTTTTCCTAAACATTAAAAGGAAACCAATTCACAGAGATAAACAATCATGTATATGGAACTAACTCCTTCTTCAAACAATGTATAATATTTGTGCCTACCTGACACTCAATAGGTAATATTGTGGTGTATCTCCCTAGCCATAACATAAAAGCTCGAAAGTAAGTATATATAAATGAAGGAGCGTATCCTATATACCACAGATGAGAATTCTTTTTTCCCAAGCATTCAAATGGAAATTCTTATTTCCCAAACATTCACAAAGACAAACAAAGCATTACAATTCCTTTCCAAGAAATGGAAAGATTAAAAGAACTAACAAACTATCGAAACTCAAATTAAACAATGCATGGAATACACAATTAGACAATGCATGAATTTGTTAAGCATAACTTTTGTAAAAGAAAACAACAATAATCACAAAAGAGTTCAATGTAAATTCCCACCTCTTTTGATGACAAGCCACGCCTACCTCGAGATCCATGATCCACTGGTTCATCCTTTGAATCGATCGTTGTTAATAAAGACTAACAAGAATCGATCGTTGTTAATCACACAAAAACTCTAAGAATCTAGCCAAAATGGCTCACACAAGAATCATACAAGTCTATCTAATGATTCTATACCCACTTATGGTTCTATATCTTTTATTATCTATCTTTAGCATATCTAAGAGTTATTAATTCAATTGGGGTGGTTCTATAGTCCATTAACTAAGTCTTATGACTATTTACAACTTTGTAGAAGGAACCAAAGGCTAATTCAGACCTTAAAGGTCTAATTCACCATCATAAGAGAACTAGTTCTAAGCCCAAGTCCATCAAACCGGCTCGTTATATAAGGCCCAGTCCATTCGGGTCAACTAACGGTCAAACTGATGGTCAGATGTCAACGTCCAAGGTCGGATCAAGTTCATAGTCAAAGGTCAGGTCTAGTTTGGTGAAACTAGTCAAGTCTAGGTCAACTAGTCAAAGGTCAACTTCAGTCAAGAAATGGATCAACTGAGTTAAACTGATTCAACTCAGTTAGATAGCTGAGTCAGGAACACAAAATCAGTCAGACATCTGACTGACAAATCAACACAAGGCCTAAACTATTACACCTTCAATTCCTATAACATATCCTTCTCCTTTATCATTTCAACTTTAATTAATTCATTCAAAACAAACTTTGAATTTCAATTACAATTAAGAACTCTTATTACCTGCAATTGCATCTTTACGCTTTTCACAGCAATCACTTAACTATAATCCTACAACTACCATCTCAGTTACACCTTCCCTGCCTGCAACTTCAAATCACCACATCCTCACAGGTACTACAACCAACTACTGAAACATCTTAACTCAGTTCCCAAACATTTGTTATACAAGCTCACTAATCCAAACCACTAAGACCTCCTCCCTGTAACTCACTTCAACAATCATTACTATCAAACTCAGATGGTTTCATAACCCCAATCCTCATAGATGTAGCAACATTATTATCAACTTCCATTTCACCTACACAGTTCATACATATATCCCCTGCAACTTCAACAATCTTCCTATTTGTTCAGCAACATCAACATCAGTTCATCTCATTCATCACCATGGCCTCTTCCTTATCCTCTAGTTACACTCTAAACAGTAACACCAATATTAACTCAAACAACCATTATCATTCAGTAAATCAAACCACTTGCAATAACAACTTAAGCCATTAGTTTATACACTGCAGTCCCATGACACTTCACCTATATTCTACAACACCTCCATTACCAGAACCCCAGCTTCAACAACAACTTCCTCACATTCATTCATTTAATTTCAATTCTCTAAACTCAGACTATCACAAGCACACCCGAGTGTTCATTATCATAACACCTCAAATACTGGTTTTATCACACATGGTTTTATACAATAAAACTGAGCTGAGCTAAATCATCTCAGGGAATAATTACCTCAAATGGTTTCATTGATTCCATGGAAACCAATTCTTCTTTACTTTGATTCAACCCAGCAACACAACATCAAACTATCAATTTCATCTCCTTCATATAATCACTAAACCCATGAACCCTAAATATTTGTTCTATCAAGAACCCTAATTCCTTTCAACATAAACATATCTTCTCAATTTATCACCACAACAACTTCAGAAGCCTCAATTAAACAAACCCATCTTACAATTCTATTTAAATATTCTCAATCTTTGCACCAATTCGAATTCCAATACAACATGCAGAAACCCTAATTATCAAATTAATCTTCTTCTTCGAAACCTAATCTTAAAATTGACACAACAATCTTCTTCTTCTACTCAAGCTCTCGAAACCCATCTTCAATTGTTATCTCAAATCAAACCTAAAACAATCAACAGAAACCCTAACTCACTGATCTACTTTCTCATTCGATTTTAAATCAGCAACAGAGAACAACACCATCTGTATCTCGATTATATCTCTTCACTAATTGATCTTACTCAATAAATCCTCATGCACGACTCACAAATTATCGGCAGAAAAGAAACAGAGAATAAGGAAAGAGAAGAAGAATGAAGAATGAAGAAGAAACAGAAAGAGAATGAGTTAATCTTCTTGGTTTGGTGAAGATAAGGCCAACGAAAAATGATAAAGGCACCCATCACTTGGATATGGGCATCCAAGGCGGCTAAATGGCAAAATGACTATTTTGCCCTTCAAACAAATTCGATGATATCTTCTCCGTCCAGTATCCGAATGACACGTTTGAGTAGCAACTCTTCGAGATCTATCCGATGGTACTAGTTTCATATCTAAATCGTTGTTAGATTAATTAATATTAATTAAAATCAATATTAACTAATCTAATCGAGTCCTTAGCTGCTAAATCGTCTCTTGACTTACTCTTGACTGGTCAAATAGCGTTGACGAGCTTGAGGGTCTTTACAAATACCGAGGTAATGTAAGTGCTACTAAGTTATCAAGAGACACAAGAGATTACGTGGTTCAACTTTCGTCTATGTCCATGGGGTAATGAGTGATTGTTTGTATAAAGTAGTGGTGGTTACAAAGATCTTAAATGCTTCCCAAAGTAATAGAGAGAACTCAAGTTATAGTAAATACTTAAGTTCTAAACATTAAAGAGGTATAAGCTTAAGACTAGATCTTCTCTCCTTCGGTTATTGAATGCCTTTCTTTGTTGGTGAAGCTTGGTAGTTATAGTCCCTTCTTCTCCATATATATCTTTGCTGCCTTTGGGTCCATCGTATCCTGATATATCTTTCGTACAAATGGTACCTTCGTTTACCGCGAGCCTTCGCCAGTCAGACTCTTCCATCTCACATCTCTCCACGTGCTTTGGTTAAGCATGTAGATAAGGGCTCGCTGCATTAAATGCGGATTAGATATGTCAGCTACCTCTGTCCCTTCGCCAGCTGCCACCTTCCTAGACTAGGGTTTACTTTACCATCTAAGCCATCGAGGTATGCTTCCTCGAGATGGGGTAAAGCATATCAGGAAGGGATCTGCTGCTCCTTAGAATCCTGTGTATCGCCGGGGCTATATAGTTATCTTGTATACAACCACTAAAACCGTGACACGTGCTCCATAGAATATTGGTATTCACAGTTTGCCCCTTTCTTTCATATTTTGCCGTTTGGTAGGATTTGAAGAAAAACCTTCCATAACGCCGCCACTTTTGCACGCACGTATTGGGTGGTCCCCATGTGTCATTTCATGCAATAACTGCCCCTTGATTTTCGGAACAACTAAATTTTGGATTTTCCATCCGCCTATAAGAAGAATTTTAAGGAAGGATATTCATTATCTTCCCTTTTCTTCTCCCACTGTCGCTCTCTCTGTCTCATTCACAGAAATTTTTCTTCTCTTTTCCGACTTCAACTGTTGGTCTTCTCATATACTCCCAAAAGCTCTCGCTTGATTTTCATTAGCAGGTTAGTAAACTTTTGCTTTTGGCTTAATGTTGCTTGTGTATTCCTCATGCTTGGTTTGATTTTCTTCCTTTAATTGTTGATGTTGTTGTTATGCTTGCATGAAGTGATTTTGATCTTCCCATTCCTTTTCGTGTTGTTTGGGAACATGGGTTATTCCCCATTTTGTATTTTTTACCATGATTCTGCCATGATAATTCTTCGCCTGCAAACTTGACCGTAAGGATCGTTCGTTCTCTATTGCGTCTTTAGAATTGATTGAATGTCTCTCCTTTTGTTTGCTTTGGTTGGTTAAGTTAAACCCATACCCAAAGTGCGTTTGATTTTTCCCAAGTCGAGTTTTTGGGTCGACTGTAAATTTCTCCTGCTATTGTTGACGAACTGTGCTTTCTGCTAGTGTTAGTAATTATGAGGCTTCCGAAGAAACCTGCGCACGAAGACTTAAGGCCTAGATATTCTACTGAGACTCCTCCGGGTATGGATCATCCAGATGCTACACCTTCTCCCCCCCCAGAGGGTGGTGAGGATACTGAGGTACCTGAGGTTGCTGAGGAGCCTGAGGTAGGGGAGGTAGCTGCCGAAAACCTTTATCCACCTCCGCCTCACTTTGAGTTACAAAGGTTGCATGACAAAGATAGTTACTCCGGCTGGTCCCTTGCTGAGATCTCCAAGTCTTTTTGATTGAACAAGTTCGAGATCTCCTTCATTGATGGTCCTGATTTTCTCACTGAGTCTCTGATCCGGAGTTTTTCTTATGACGAGAATAATTTGCTGATCAGTGTTGGTCAGTTGGCCGCTAGGTATGCTTCTTTCTCTTTATAGCAGGAAGGATCCCTTTTATTACGACGTCTTGTCCGCTAGGGACGATCCTGTGAACAAGATGCAGGTTCGAGGGGTGATACAGTATACTGGAAACTTATGGCGCGCTCTTTGTAAGTGTTGGTATCGTAACAAAGGTAAGACCACTCTAAATTCTTATGAACCTTTTTCTCTTTGGATATGTAAGGAGGGGGATTATACCCTGCCAACTTCAATGCTACGCACGCTGATGCCATTCAAAAGAGCAATCTTCTTCCTTGGTGCTATTTGTTCCGTAAAAGATTTTTACAGATCAAACTTGATTCTGATGTTTGATGTTGATGTTGATGTTGATGTTGATCGATTTGCTGCCTTTCTCTCCACGTGAACAATATTGTGGGGGTACCTGTAAAAAACCCTCCGATGCTTAAGTTAGCTATAGTTTTTCACAGGAGTTTGTGTAGAGAAGATTGCGTACCTTTTAGGGTTGTGAACCCCCCTTTTTATATGTTGCAGATTAGGGTTTTACCCTAATTTCGAGATGAGCATAACTTGCCCTTCAAGCCTCCTGGAACATTCCAGAATATTCCCAGTGTGACTTGGCCAACAATCCTTCTAGATGTTTCCAGAAACTTCCTCTAGGGTTATGGAATAAGGCAACCATAGTGAGTAATTAACCAAGCCTAATCAAATAGGTGAAATATGCTAAGCCCACGCGGTGGGGCAGAAATATCCACAAGCCAAATGATTGGGGCTGAAACATCCAGTTCCTTGGCTCGGCTCAGCTGGCGAGTTGGCTCGGCTGAACAGACTTGGCTTGGCTCGTCTAGGCGGAAATATTCTGCAGTTCAACTGTGTGGGGTGCAAACATCCGAGGAGCACATAAGTAAGTTACACCGAGAAACACAGGAAGAAGTTCACTGTTGGGGTGTAAATATCCTCCAGTATAACGTAGTGGGGCGCGAACATCCGGGGGCAACGATGTTAAGTTACCACGGAAAACTGTCGCTGTTGCCGGACAGAATTTTGTCCAGCCCCTTGACGCCGCTGTCTGAAGCCGACGCCAGGCAAGGCCGCTGGCTATCTGCTGATGCGCCATTATCGGAGATGGTGACCGCCACCGGAGAAGATGATAGTGTCGGTGCCTGTAACGGCATAGTGACGTAGTGGTGACATCATGCTGGCGGAATATTCTGGAACCGTTAGGAATATTCTAACGCCGTTAGGAATATGCTGACGTCGTTAAGAATATGTTGACGTCGTTAAGAATATGCCGACGCCATTACAATTATGATGACGCCGTTACAAACCATGACGGAATATTCCTTTAATTAACAGAATATGCTGCTGACATCATCATGACGTCATCGCTGTAGAATGATTGGTGCTCTTTTTACTGACGTGGCAGACGCTGGTTGGCTGTGCTAAGTGACCTGGACTGCTGATGTGGACCTTCATCACACTTTATTTGGGTTGATGCACATGGGCTTGTACATAGAGTGCTCCTAAGGCCCAATTTGCCCAAGGAGCATATTAGGCCCAAATGAGCCCATTTTTGTGTGTAAAATATTAGGGTACAAACATCGCCCCCTCTTAATCCATAACCTTTTTTGGGTTAAGAAGTTCGGGTTTCCCAATTCTGTTGGAGACTGAATTTTGCAATGTTCTGGAGTGTTGCATAACTCGCCCCCAAGCACGCTGTTTGGGGTGTTATGCAACTCTCCCTCAGATATTGCAATATTTGCGCTGAGATGTTATATATCTCGCCCCCAAGTGCCTGAGGTGATATATAACTCGCCCCCAGTATGTAGTTGTTTCATGCTGCTCAATGCTCGCGCAAGGGTGCACTTCCTTGCTGTATTTCGCTCGCGCATGGAATGAGATTTTGAGTTTTTCTGCTATCTTGAATTCGTGCAGGGAGGCAATCCTATTATTCAAGATGCGCGCAGAGTTGAGATGTGTACATTTTCACATGCCTGGACAGGTGAAAATATTCGCCACATTTTTTGATGTCCCATGTGATGGGTGTACGCTTGGAATAAGGTAAAAATGCTCGAACTGTGCATTTACCATATCTACCAGGTGTCGGAGATGTTGATGACAGCAGACTCGAACCGTACTGCTTTTCCATTTTTGGCTGTCTGCGGATTCGAGCCTTCCGCAGTAGCTTAAAATCATACACGAACCATTCTGACAGGATTTGTAGTACGAAAATAATGTTGAATTAAATATCTGAATAAGAGTAACAAGATAAGTACCTACTGCCTGATAACAGCTGCCTCGTTAAAACCTTTACGTGGAAAACCTAGTGGGATAAAACCAACATAAAGGAAAAAGAGTGCAGCGTAGTAGGATTTTCTGGAAACTACTCCTATGCAAATCAAGCTAATGATAAAACTTCTTCAGGTGGAACGAATTCCACGGCTTCCATGGCTTTGAATCTTGAGTACCATCGAGATTCTTTAGGTAGTAAGAACCTCGAGATGTTGGCCTGTCCACTATGTACAGACCTTCCCAGTTTGCTCTGAGTTTTCCATAGTTTGGTTCCATTGTGGCTGCTCGAGTTTTCTTCAATACGTACTCCCCTGGTTTGAATGATCGTTCTTTGACTTTACGATCATAGCTCAGCTTGATTTCCTCCTGGTATTGAACCAACTGTTGCAGGGCTTTTTCTCTTTTTTCTTCCAGTAGCTCTTTATCCAAAGCCAGTATGCTGTCGTTTTTTTCCAGATTTGACAGCACGAGTTTTGGTAGTCTTGAGATGTACCTCGGTGGGTATGACTGCCTCTGTCCCATAAGCCAGTGTGAATAGGGAAAATCCAGTGGATCTTTTTGGGGTAGTTCGGTAGGACCATAGGACTCCTGGGAACTCTTCTGTCCATTTTCCCTTCGCCTTCTCCAGCCTTTTCTTGAGATTGTCCATAATAACACGATTGGTCGCTTCCGCCTGCCCGTTGCTTTGAGCATAATAAGGAGCTAAGAAATTGTGGCGAATACTCAGGTTCTTGTAGAATTCTTTGATCACTCCAGAATCGAACTGCTTCCCATTGTCCGATACTAACTCGTCTGGGATTCCAAATCTGCAAACGATATTCTCCCATATGAACCTTTTCACATCATGTCTGGTAACATGAACCAATGCCACTACTTCGACCCATTTGGTGAAATAATCAGTAGCGACTAGCACGAATTTTACACCTCCAGGAGCTTTGGGAAGTGGTCCGACGATATCTAGCCCCCACTTAGCGAACGGCCAGGGACTTAAAACTGGATATAACTCGTTGGTGGGATTTTTAGGAATTGGAGCATGCTCTTGGAATGGCACACACTTCTGCGCGTATTCTTTAGCATCTTTCTGCATGTATGGCCAGAAGTACCCCTGGGTAAGTACCCTGTGCGCGAGACTACGTCCCCCAGAATGGTTGCCACATATTCCTTCATGAGCCTCCGCTAATATCTGTTGACCTTCCTCGGCTGATATGCATCGCAAAAATGGCTCTAAAGCTACAGGTTTGAGGTACAACTTCCCCTCGATCATTGAATATCTCCATGCATTCTTTTTAACTTTCGAAGCGAGATTCTTATCTTTTAGGAGTTCATCGGTTGTCAAGTACCGAATATAAGGTTTACGCCAGTCTGAAGTGTTTACAGCAGGATCACCTGAATCGTCTATCACTGGGCTGTCAACATCCATATTGCTGTCAATGTTGCCGGTATCTTCCAGCAATGGTGTAGTTACCATCTCGCCCCCACTAGTGTGTTTGAGGGCCAGAATAAAATGTCCGTCGGAGATACTAGGTGACTCTTGGAAATCAACTACAACGAACCGAGTAGTGTTAGTATCGACTGCGGAAGATAGATATGTTAAAGCGTCAGCATGCCTATTTTCCAATCGCGGTTGCTTCCCAATGGAGAACTGGTCGAACTCGTTTACCATCTTTCTCATGCAATCTAAATATATGGCCATCCTCTCGTCCCTGGCTTTGTAAGTGCCCAAAAACTGATTAACTACTAGCATGGAATCAGTTATCAGCTTCACATTCTTTGACTCTAGCTGTTTGACAGCTTTTAATCCAACAATCGCTGCTTCATATTCAGCCTCATTATTTGATGCGCGAAAGGCCAATCTGGTGGCTTTCTCGATCTTCGAACCAACAGGAGTAAGGATGACACATCAACCACCAGCCCCGCCAAAATTTGAGGACCCATCAGTAAATACAGTCCATAGTGGCTCAGGCGTATCATCTTCCATTGCGGACTCTCCCCCAATCTGATTAGTGGTTGACTCTATGGGTTTGTTCAACAGCTCTTCTTCTTCGGTAACTGTTTCTATGTCATCCACGGGGAAGTCTGCTAACAGTGCAGCCAGAGCATGTCCCTTCTCTGTAGTTCTGGTTTCATACTTGATTTCATACGCCCCCAGAAATTTTGACCATATGGTCAGTCAACTTGAATCATCAGCACGTTCCAAGATTCTCATCAGCGAATATTCAGAGTAAACTATGATCTGTCTCCCTTGAAAATAAGGCTCAGGCGACAAGATACGTGCAGCAGTGCAAGTGCTATCTTTTCAATTTTTGTGTACCGTGTTTCCGCCCCCGTCAAAGATTTACTGACGAAGTAAACAAGTTTCTCATGTGGATCAGTAACGAATAACATCGCACTCACAGCGTTCTCCGTCGCAGCCAAGTAAACTCCGACGGGTTGTCCATTTTGGGGACTCACCAACACTGGGGGAGTAGATAAATACTGTTTGATTTCGTTGAAGGCTCTTTCGCACTCATGTTTCCATCCAAAGCTCACTGCTTTCTTCAGAACATCAAAGAAGGGTTTGAATCGATTCGACGAGCGTGAGATAAAACGGTTTAAAGCTGCCAATCACCCTGCTAGCTTCTGGACCTTCTTTTTTCATTTTCGGTGATGGCATATATCTGATGGCTCTGATTTGTTCCGGATTCGCCTCGATTCCTCTATGGGTCATCAAGTATCCGAGGAACTTGCCTGAAGATAACCCAAAAGAACATTTTATAGGATTGAGCTTCATCCGATAACGCCTCAAAATATCGAACGTCTTCTGTAGATCAAGCAAGTGGGACTCCTTTTGCTCAGATTTTACTACCATATCGTTGATATACACTTTCATTGTCTTCCCAATCAGATCTTTGAACATGTCATCTACCAAATGTTGGTAAGTTGCTCCTGCGTTCTTTAGCCCGATCGGCATCACAGTATAGCAGTAAACTCCCCTATCAGTCACAAAAGCAGTATGCTCTTGATCCTCTTCGAACAAAGGTATTTGATTATACCCTGAGAAACCATCCTTGAATGACAGTCTCCCGTATCCTGAGGTTGCATCCACCAAATCTCTTATCCGCGGAAGTGGGTAAGGATCACTCGGGCATGCTTTATTCAAATCAGTAAAATCGATACATACACGAATTTTACCATTCTTCTTCGGGACAGGCACGACATTAGACAACCAACGAGGATACTGGGCCGATCGAATAAAGCCTACCTCCAACAGCTTTTCGACTTCCGCAGCCACCCCATCTTTTTTGCTTTATGCCATACTCCGAACCTTCTGACGAACTGGATGAAACTTTTCGTCGATGTTTAGCTTATGACAGGCTATGCTAGGATCTATTCCTGGCATTTCAGCAAAACTCCATGCAAAAACGTCAACGTTTGCCCTTAACAGCGTAACCAAACCATCTAGCTCGTGCGCGGGTAGATCTGCCCCTACGAATGTGGTTTTATGCTTCTTGTTCCCAATCTGGACTTCAATCAGTTTCTCGACTGTTGAAGGATCAGCCGCGTCCTCTCCCACATATGATTCTGGCGGGAGAGAGCTCTATAATTGATATTTTTGTTCGACTCGCAGGATATGGTTCCCACTAACTTATGATTTTCGGTATTCATCCATAGCATTCTCGTGACACTTGTGGGCGGCCATATGGTCGCCTTTCACCTTTACGACCCCTTCAGATGTAACGAACTTCAAGCACTGGTGGTACAAGGAAGTGATTGCACCGATCGCATGCATCCAGTCTCGTCCTACGATTGCATTATACGGAGCTCTACAATACAACAGTAATAAATTTCCCAGAACAGGCTTGTTTGCTACCATTATCGGCATCTTTACTTTCCCAATAGCTTTGGTTACTTCACCACTGAAACCGATAATTGGGTTTTCGTCCTCCTCGATCAAGTCGTGTAAGAGATTCATAGCTGAATAAGCTCC
The DNA here is from genome assembly GCA_023531105.1 of Papaver atlanticum. Classification (NCBI taxonomy): domain Eukaryota; kingdom Viridiplantae; phylum Streptophyta; class Magnoliopsida; order Ranunculales; family Papaveraceae; genus Papaver; species Papaver atlanticum. The sequence continues at coordinate 134,656 of JAJJMB010006894.1, read as the reverse complement.
TGAAAATAACACGCTCACAGAACTTCCCGTATCTACCAGAATACGGTGTACTCGGAACATTCCTATCCAGGCTGATATAACGATAGCATCATTATGGGGAGCGTAAGCACCTCTCATGTCTACTTCAGTTAACTCGATCTTTGTGCATCCAAGCTCTAGAACTTCTGCTCCTTCTCCACTGGTGAAATCGATGTGATTTGACATGTACCACTCTTTTAATTGCCTGAGCTTTTTCCTGGTTTCGTCTTCAGATGCCCGCCTGGTCATAGGATGGATCCTGGCATGACTGAAGTTTATCACATGTGCTGTGCCTAGCTATATAGATCTTTTTGGAAAATCTTTTTTCACGTACTCTTGCAGCTTTCCAGCGTCGATCATCCGCTGGACTTCAATTTGCAAGGTTCGACAATTATCGATCTTGTGACCAATGTCTTTATGATAATTATAGTATTTGTTTTTGTCACGTTTATCACGTGTCTCTGCTGGCAAGGGTCGAGGGGGACTTAAGTCCTTACCAATTTTCTCATACAATTCTGTTATCCGTGCGTGATGTGATTTTATGTTGTTGTAAAAAGTGATAAGTAGAGTTCGTTAAACTCGAACTTGTGAAGACTCGATTCTAGACTTATATTCCGATTAAAATAGCAAATAAACAAAGATGATATCAATATTACTAGAGACTGGGACTTAGGATTCCACCAAACTTCACAATCAATTGGTTCATACGATGATTCATAACAATACTAGCTCTTTTATAGACTCTATTCCTTTGCCAAAAGTATATTTTATAAAGCATTAGATGTAAATCATAAGCATAGTGCATCAAAAG